>QANU01116189.1:0-16744 GCA_003254905.1 Nissolia schottii | reverse complement strand
TTTTTATTTTTCTTTGTATGGTTTTGGTCGTGTTCGTTCATTAACTATTTATGTCCGAATGTCCTAAAAATATTTCGGACATACCACTGTGACCTAGAAATTTCCCTTGTTCATATTTAAATCTTTCTTGAATTATTCTCACATTATTTTCACCTTAGTGTATTTTACAGACTCCTTTGAGTCACCCTTAAGTTCTAAAAATAGCCTAATACTAACCCAAACGTCACCAAACTTCACGAGATCGCACAATTATTATTTTTACCCAATACGATAGACATTAAATAAATTCTTCGAATTTTATCTCATTTCTCTCTCATCTTTTCTTTATTAACATGTTCTTAATTATTTATTGAGTGAAATTTTGGTAAAGGGGAAAAATTTGGGTTGTTACACGGCCCCCTTTGGAAATTGTTTTGATAGGGCGGCCTTTGCTGGTTGTCAAGGAAGTGAACCTCCTTTTCCCTGAAATGACAGTTAACAGACAGGTGATCACCATTACAAATTTCACATTGAAATACCTGTTGCCTTTTTGCGTCGTGGGCCTCTCTGATCTGCTTTGGCAACTCGCTCAGGGTCTTCTTCACCTCGTCTATTTGTTGTTGGAGTTGCTTGTTTTGAGCAAGAATTGCATCGTTGGTGCCTAGTTCCAGCATGCCTCCTCTTCTAGGTCCTCTGTGGTATTGGCCTTGTTGATCCGTCAAGGCCATGGAATCAATGATGGAGATTGCTTCTTCAGGAGTTTTGGACATTATCTGTCCACCAGCGGCAGCATCAAGCATGAATTTGTTCTGTTGTTGGAGTCCGTTGCGGAAGATGTGTATTTGTGTCCGCGCATCGATCCCGTGATTAGGGCATTTTCTCAGCATGGATTTGTATCTCTCCCAAGCTTCACAGAGGCTCTCTCCGGGTGCCTGCACAAAAGTAGAAATTACAGTCTTTAAATCATAAACTTAGACTGAGAAAAATACCTTGCACAAAACTTCTCCTCTAATTGATCCCAATTGGACAAGATATGTTGTGGTTGATCAAGTAACCACTCCTTGGCTTTTCCGATCAGCGTCAAGGGAAACATCCTTAAAAAGATAGATTCTTCATCTGCTTCGGACATTCCCGCAGTCCCACAGAGTTCATAAAACTTTGTTAAATGAGCATACGGATCCTCATGATCCAAACCTGCAAATGGGTCAGCATATAATAATTGTACCAAACCAGGTTGCATCTGAGGTGATCTTTGCATTCCAGTTGTTCTGCTTATCCTAATAATGTTTCTAGGGGTAAAGTTTACAAAACCCCTATTGTCACTGGTTCCTGTGCCAGCTCCAGTGTTATTACCAGCCCCAGTGGTTTCAGCCATGGTTTCTTCTTGGTTGGTTGAAGAGGTTGATGATGAAGTTGTTTCTTGCTCCGCTCTTTATTTGGCTAGTTGTTTTTTCTTCTTTTTACTATTTTTCCTTGAAGTAGCTTCAATCTCAGGGTCAAACAATAATTGATCTTTTGAAGTCTTACCTCACAATTGCTAAGAAAAATTCATACTAGCCAAATAAGATTAGAACAAGAATTCATAAAATAAGAGAAAGTTTATAAAATAACAAAATAACAACTATACAATATCTAACAGATATTCACAATTGTTTAATCAAACAAAACTCAAGCTATGTATTTTTGACGCAACTCCCCAGCAACGGCGCCAAATTTGATGAAAGCCTATTGTTACACTTTCTCCAATCTTGACATAGTCTGGTTTCCCACAACAGTGCCAAGTTTGTTGAAAGCTTATCTTGCGCTTTTGTCGTTTCAAATTAAATATATATCCTACTTTACGGCTTTCAGATCCACAAGGGATCCAATTGCAGTATAGTCGGGTATAGTCGAATCCACAGAGAGTTGCAAAAATACCGTTCTTGAGTTTAGTTAATTAAACAATGAAGTGAAGGATTTGATAATTTGTTTGATAGATAAATAATCTAAATAAATAAAAGACATGAAAATAAAATAGGCAGAAAATCAGAGGTAGTTCCAGAGATTGTTGGGAATTGAATCATATCATAGTTTCATGCATCCAGTTACTTATTACACATAACTTATAATTTCATTGATTGCCCACCACCAGTTCTTAACTTTGTCATCGCTTTCGCGTATGAAAAGATCACAGGTTTCCTTTGTTAAATTTTTCACTTTCGTACACAAGCTTTAACAAAGTACGCCAGAGTTATTCCAGATGTTAACACGGCTAACCTTTTCCCAGTTATAGCAACCAGAGTTAGATGAAGGATTTAGATCCGACTCTAATGATTGTAACTTCTCGTTCACAATGTTCGAGTCTAGAATCTAGCTTAGCATAGCAATATTGATCTTAACTTGGTTATGACTTAATTAATATAACTCTCATTCATACAACTAAGTCCTAAATCAAGAACAAAACACTTAAACAAAGACTAGCATTAAGTGCAAAATCATTCAAGCAAATCATAAGAAATGGATAGATTCTTATGCAAACGTTACGTGGATACAAGCATACTACAATAATGATCAAAATCCCAACAACAAGAGGATTAGGAATCCATCTTACAAGAGTATCTCGGAGGCAAGGTTTAGACGCTTACCATGACACGTAATCACGCCGTCATGACAGCGGTTTGCCGAGCTTCCTCGATCTCCCGGCTCCTTCACAGGCCTCCTCTTTGTTGCTAAACTAACCTAAACTAAATATTACAAAGGAAAATGTAAAAGAATAGAATTTGGAGGAAGAGATGGGATGTTAGATGATGATGTTCGAAGTGGCACGGCTTCTTCTATTTATAGGCAAAATCTGATGGCTTCGCTCAGCGGTTTAGGTGTCATCGCTAAGCGATTCTGGTAATATCGCTGAGCAGACTGTACTTTATCGCTCAGCGGTGTAATCATTACACGTGGCTTCATAAATGTGCCGGCAGCTTTTTCAGGGCGGCGTCGCTGTCCAGGCTGGCTCCAGCTGGCGCATTAAATATGGCGGCTGCAAGTGGCTCCGGTGGCAGAACCGCCGAGCGGCCAAGGTACAACCGCTGAGCGCTCATTGTCTTTTATGCGCTGAGCGAGCTGGTACTTGCGTTGAGCAGTCTTCACGCCTGGTTCCTCTTTTAAGCTCTTTCCTATTTTTCCCTTTTCTTCATTCTTGATGGGACTTTTCTAAATTAATCTGCTTGTATTCATTCTTCAAAATATATTAAAAATCCTACAAAAAATGGGAAATTCATTAGATAATTCTTTAAAACATAAGCGAAAAAGTGCCATTTTAATAGGTCAAATTTGCGTAAATTAGGCACTTATCAGTAATTGATTACCCTAAGTGTGTAATCGATTATGTAACAACCCGACTTTTTCCCTTTAGTTAAACTACCGTTTAGGACAGAATTAAAAATATAATAATAAGGAAAAGGTGAAATAAAAATGAAATAAAATTTAAATATTAATTTTATCTCTGTAATCTTAGTTAAAAACAATTCTTTGACGATCTCGTGACGTCCGGTGACGTTTGGATCAAAATTAGGGTTTTATTATAATTCCTCACGACTCACCGGAGTCTGTAAAATATATTAATATGAAATTAAATGCAAGAATAAGTCAACTAAGATTTTAATATTAACAAGGATAATTAATAGGTCACAACGGTATGTCCGAAATATTTTTAGGACGTCTGGACATAAATAATTAATGAACAAACATGACCAAAAACACACTAAGGGCAAAATAGGAATAATGAATGGCCAATGGACTAAGAAAAAGTCACGGCAGCCTTCCCCCCATGAGGAACCCGAAAATACACACACACATATTCTCCAAGTCTTTCATTTTCATTTTCTCCTAAGCTCCTAAAACTAAACTTCACCTAAGCTCCATCAAAATTCAACCATCATCCTTTGTTCTCATCATCATCAACCACTCTCAAATTAATCAAGAAGGCAAGCTAGCATCAAGACCAAGAGTTTCTCTTCAAGTGGAATCCAAGAAAACAAGTTCTATAACCCTAATCTCCATAACCTAGGTTTTATGCTTTCTTGACAAAGGAACTTCAAGCAAGCTTCAAGTTCATCTTTTCCATCATTCTAATTCATTTCTAAGCACCTAAGGAAGACAATCAAGAGTAGTTGGTGAGTTTTCATCCCTTGGTGACAAGCCAAGCTTCCATAACCATGTTTGCCCTAATTATGTCAAGAATTTTATCTTAGGTCAAGAAGACTTCAACAAGCAAGCAAGGCTTGATTTCCTCTTTTCCCTAGCATCAACAAGTTCTTGAGGAAGTGGGTAACTCTAGTTCCTCACCTCTTTGATGGTGGTTAAGTGTTGTGTCATTGTATGTGTATGTATGTGAATTTTGAGTTTATGGACATAAATGCTAGAAATGATGTTAGGACTTAGGAAGACAATTCTGAAGGGTCTTGTGACCTGGATTAGATAGGATTATTGTGCTTGAATTATGTGTGAGACTCATGTAGGGTTCCATGGAAGTTAAGGAAAGAAAAGGAAAGAGATGAATAATTCGGTTTTCAGCTCTCGCACAGGGGCCGCTGAGTGGAGGCTCAGGCGCCGCTGAGCGGGCTGAAGCCCACGTGGAAAGTGAAAAAGATATTTTTAATATAAGGCGGTGGAGAAAATTCGAGAAAGTTTCAGCCGCTGAGCAATGAGGTCAGTACCGCTGAGCGATACAACCTCTATTGCTGAGCGGAGGAGCTCAAACCGCTGTTTCGCTGAGCGGCTTGAGACTAGAGAAAGCTGATGGCACCCTCTTGAGGCTCATAGTCTGGTATTTGATGCTGTAATGATGAGTGATAGCTGAATTGTACGAACGTAGATGCTGTATGTAATGAAAATGTACTGACCATGCACGTGACCTGTAATTTATGATAGAATCTGTAGCATCTCATGCATTCATGACACACCTAGTTAAAGACATGATAATAAACTCTGAGATAAATAAAGATGCTGAAATGAACCATAGGGAAATCAATATGCCATGCTGCAGGTACCAAATGCTGCTAAAAAAGGGCCAATGCCCAATGCTGCTGAGAAACAGGGCAAATGCCCAATGCTGAAATTGGCTAGATGCCATATGCTGAATAGGCCGTGATCACGTGAGCCACTATGATCCCACTTCAGGAGGTCGAGGCATCCTGAATGTGGAAGCCTGCCACTGGTGGTGTCGAGATGGCATATCTGGAGGTGTGCAGTTACCACGCCTATGCATTGTCGAAAGGGGACAAGCTTAGGTGGGGGTACAATATCCGCCCACTGTCAAGGGGTCCCGAGGGGGCACACGGCAGGTGGAAGCCCACCGTAGTAAGGTCCGGACAGTGTCGGCCTATACTGAGGGTGTAAGGTTATTCCGTCATACTAGTGTCAACAGAGGACATTACTATGATGGGAATAACACCTATTCTGTTATGCTGTTACATTCTGTTAGACATGTTATTCTGATAATTCCGTCATGTTTATGCTGCTGGCTGCACTACATATATTCTGCTGATTCTGTTATGCTTACTTGGATGACTATGTGATGCATACTCTGATGATTCTGTTATGCTGAATGTACTATGATTATATGCTGTTATTCAGTTTGATTGAACTATATAGTCTGCTGTTATGCCGTACCGTCAAGAGCACGCTCGAGACGGTTTACACGAGATATTAATCAGCACGAGAATGTAGTAAGCAAGAGTAGTTCCCATGTCACATATTAATGCAAATAAAGTCGTTCAGATAGGCCAGATAATAAATGGTAGGGATTTTAGTAAGTATGTTCACTAGAGATCTCTGAGCGGCCTGAAGTCTGACATAATCTGATACGAGACTCAGGAACTAAAGTTATTTCCACTGAGAACCTACCGTTCTCATTCCCACTGTTTTATGACTTTAGGTACAGAAGATGATGAATCTTATTTTGAGGATGCAGATGAGCCGCCAGATGAGCCATGAACGGCTGCGACTGGATGAGCTTAGAGAGAAGGGATAGTTGTTTAGTTTTGCCAAGGACATACTGAGTAGCATTCCAGTAGTCCTTGTATTTTGATGCTGTGTATTCTGGATTATGTATTTGATACTTTGATCTATGTACTTATTATGTATACCTTATACTATGTGACTTTGTATGGTGGACCCACTGGACGTATATTACAGATGCTAATTATGATAATGTTATCCGCCTTGTTATACTTGTTTTATTTCAACACATGGCTCTATTTTAGTATTGATGCGATATAAGCAAAAGTTTAAAATGGGTCCTTATTTTCTTGAGCAACAACTATTTTCAAAAGATAACTATGGACTAAGGTATTCCGACCGAGTAGACAACAACCTAGTGAGCTTTGTTTACTACGTACGGGTAAACAGTTAGCTAGGGTGTTTCAGATTACACACATGAAAACCACTTATTTTCAAAATTCTCGAGTTGGTAATCGATTACTCATGCAGAAAATGTTATATTTTCAAAGTTTTGATGCTGGTAATCGATTACTGAAACCCTGTAATCGATTACTGAACTACTGTAATCAATTACTGAAATCCAGTAATCTATTACTGACACAACAAAGTGTTTTCCAAGTGTTGCAAACCCTAGAGAAGTGTTGCTAAATGATTTTAGGATTTTAGCAAAAGTGTTAGACTTGTTAGAATGAAAATCTTATGAGCCATTAACCATGATATCAATAACAAGTGCTAACCATTAAACTCTAAGGTAAAAACACTTGAACCTTCAATATGATGATCGGTTGATCGTTGCAATTCATCGGTTATGTCTTTTCCTTTTTCTTGCTTTTTGTTGATGTTCTTGTCTTCATCAAAACCCAGCCATCAGAGGTCAGAGAGAGGATCTTCTTCACAAAGACCCGTTGTCTGATCCGCTGTATATCTTGGGTCTCTTCGGGTCCCAAGTATCTGTATTCACGACCATTGTTCCAATAGAGGGGTGACTGACATTTTCGGCCATAGAGTGCTTCGAAGGGGGCCATACCAATACTAGCATGGTAACTGTTGTTGTAAGAGAACTCTATGAACGGTAACAGTTCATCCCAATACCTGGGTGAATCAAGCGCGCATGCCCTCAGCATGTCTTCGAGGGTCTGGATTGTCCTTTCAATCTATCCATCGGTCTATGGGTGATACATCGTGCTTAACAGTAACTGAGTCCCATACACTTTCTGAAAAGCCGTCCAAAATCGGGATGTAAACCGTGGATCCCGATCTGATATGATGGACGAGGGTACGCCTTGTAATCTCACCACTTCCTTTACATAGAGTTGCACCAATTTTTCCTGTGAGTAGTTCATCCTCACGGGAAGAAAATGGGCAGACTAGGTGAGTCTGTCAACAATCACCCCAATGGCGTCCACTCCCCTCGTCGTCCGTGGCAATCCCGACACAAAGTCCATGGAGATACCGTCCCACTTCCACTGTGGTACCTCCAGAGGATGTAGCAGCCCTGGTGGCTTTCGGTGTTCCACCTTTGCTTTGTGGCACACTAAACACTTCTGCACCCAATCCTCCACTTCTCGCTTTAAGCCTGGCCACCAAAACATTTCCTTCAGGTCATGGTACATCTTTGCGATGCTTGGGTGCATGGTGAACTTGCTCTTGTGGCCTTCATTCAGGATGTCTCTTCGTAGATTACCTTCATCAGGTACACAAATTCAGTTGCTGAAGTGTATGAGTCCATCACTTCCCGTCGTTGTCTCTTTGACTTTCCCTTCCTTCACAGCCTTGACAAACTTCTGCCAGAGGTTCTCTTGACAATGTTTCTGGGCCTCGGTTATCCTCTGCCTGAAACTGCTAGTAATCTGTAGTGAGCCTAGCTTGATGCTGCTGTCCTGTAGAATAACTCCCAAGTTTAGGTCCCGAAAGTCTTCCAGTAGCTTGGCCTCCTCCACCATCATATAGGCCACGTTTAGGGCCTTTTGACTTAGTGCATCAGCCACTACATTTGCCTTTTCGGGGTGGTAATTCAGACCAAAGTCATAGTCCTTCAAGAACTCCATCCAGCTCCGTTGTCGCATGTTTAGCTCCTTCTGGTCGAAGAGGTACTTTAGGCTCTTGTGGTCCGGGAACACCTCAAACCGAACGCCATAAAGATAGTGCCTCCATATCTTTAGCGCGAAGACCACAACTGCTAATTCCAAGTCATGGGTCAGATAATTCGCCTCGTGAGGTCTTAACTGTAGGGAGGCGTAAGCCACCACTTGGCAGTTCTACATGAGCACGCATCCTAGTCCCATCATGGAGGCATCACAGTACACCTCATAAGGCGTGTGAGGGTCTGGCAGAATCAGTATAGGGATTGTGGTTAACTTGTCCTTGAGCTTACAGAAGCTTTCCTCGCATTCGGGTGACCATTCAAACTTGACTCCCTTGCGGGTAAGCTTGGTAAGGGGTAGCGCGATCTGAGAAAACCCCTTGATAAACCTTCGATAGTAGCCCGCAAAGCCCGAAAAGCTCCTGATCTCCGTAACTGTGGTAGGTTTCTCCCATTCCTTTACGGCTGCAACCTTGCTCGGATCCACTGAAATTCTTTGCTCTGTCACCACATGTCCCAAGAATTTTACTTCCTTGGTCCAGAATTGCATTTAGAAAGCTTAGCATACAGCTGTTTCTACTTCAAAATGTCTAGCACCAACCTGAGATGCTTAGCGTGATCCTCCTCAGTCTTAGAAAACACCAGAATGTCATCGATAAAGACTATGACGCATTCGTCCAAGTATGGTCTAAAGAATACGTGCAACCTCCTACCTTGTCTCCACATCCGATGCGGCTAACAAAATGTATTCCTGGTTCCCCAACAGACAACAGTACAGGGTTACCAATTCCTCCTTAGAGGGTGGCGTGGTTGAAACCACGGAAGGAAAGTTTACCAACTTCTTGGCACAATCCAAGACCATTCGGTTCTCACGTAACCAATCTATCCCTAGAATGATATCCAGGCCCACTAAGGGTAAGCATATGAGATCAGCTACGAACATCCGATCTTGTAGCTGGAGTGGACACTAGAGACATACTTGGCACGTCTCAACAGGTGGAGCGGTAGGAGTAGACACCCTCAGTGTGTAGGGTAATGCTACGGGCGTTAGGTTTAGCTTCCTAACCTTATCATAGGAAATAAAGGAGTGCGATGCTCTCGAATCATGTAACATAGTCAAAATATTACCCGGCATCGTGCACTTACCCATGATTAGTGTAACAACCCGACTTTTTCTTTCGTTAAAATGGCACATAATAAATAATTAAAAATGTATTAAGAATGAAAAGGTCAGATAAAAATAAAATAAAATTCAAATATTAATTTTATTCCTGTAGTTTTAGTTTAAAATAATAATTCTGCGATCTCGTGGCGTCCGGTGACGTTCGGGTCAATATTAGGTCATTTTTAGAATTTAATCACGACTCACAGGAGTCTGTAAAATATATTAATATGAAAATAAATTCAAGAATATTTCAATAAAGGTTTAAATATTAACAAGAAAATTTAATAGGTCACAACGGTATGTCCGAAATATTTTTAGGGCGTTCAGACATAAATAGTTAATGAGCGAATATGACTGAAAACACACTGAGAGAAAATAAAATGAAACCTAGATGACCAAGGGCCATTAAAGACCCCACGGCCAGCCCTCAAACCCGAAGCACACACACACACATACACTCCAAAGTTTTCTTCCAAAGTTTTCTAAACCTAAAGCCATCCAAAGCTCCAAAGCTCCACCAAAGTTCATCCATCACCATCATCCTTTCCTTCCATCATCATAATTCACTCCTAAGCACATAAAGAAGATAAGCAAGAGTTGTTTGTGAGTTTCTCATCACTTGGTAAAAAGCCAAGCTTCCATAATGTAGGTTTTTCTAATTATCCCAAGGTTTTCATTTTAGGTCAAGAGAACATCAAGCAAGCAAGCAAGCAAGGCTTGATTTCACCTTTTCTCTAGCATCAACAAGCTCTTAAGGAAGTGGGTAACTCTAGTTCCTCACCTCTTTGATGGTGAATGATGTTTATGTAACTCAGGATAGCAACCTAAGAGGGGGGTGAATTAGGTTTTACTTGTTTTTCACTGATTTTGGTTCTTTGAAAGGTTTGAAACCCTAATCCCCAATTTTAGAACAAGACCCAGCAATTAACCAAATAGATAATGATGTTAAATGCAGCGGAAATTGTAAATTGCTGAATGTAAAAGTGTAGGGATAAGAAAGATCACATCGGAGAATTTATCCTGGTTCACCTTCAACCACCGAAGGCTACGTCCAGTCCCCTGTTCTGATTCAGGGATTTTTCCACTATGTAAACTTGTGTTGTGTACAACCTCACACCCGAGGCACTTACACCGACAACTACAAGAGAACAACCCGTTCCCCTGGTTACACAATGCCCTCACCGAACACNTGAGCGGCTTGAGACTAGAAAATCTTATGGAACCCTCTTGAGGCACATAGTCCAGTATTTATTGCTATATCTGTGATTAATAACTGAATTATATGAATGTATATGCTGTGTGCAAAGATATGGTCCTGAACATGCATATTACATGTAGTCTGTGGTAAAATCTGTAGCTTTTCATGCATTCATGATAAACATAGTTTGAAGAACTAGAAATAACTCTGAAATAAGTAAAGATTCTGAAATGAACCATAGGGAACAAGTATGCCATGCTGCAAGTACAGAAATGCTGAAATGCTGAAATGGTGAAAAGGGCCAAATGCCCAATGCTGAAAAAGGGCCAATGCCCAATGCTGAAAAAGGCTTAATGCCACATGCTGAAAAGGCCGTGATCATGAGAGCCAAGTAACAAGCCCATTTCAGTAGGTTCGAAAGACATACTGAAGATGGAAGCCCGCCACAGGTGGTGTCGATATGGCATACCTGTGCGGTTACCACACCTTTGCATTGTCGAAAGGGGGCAAGCTAAGGTGGGGGTACAATATTCGCCCACTGTCGAAGGGTCCCGAGGGGGCACACAGCAAGTGGAAGCCCACCGCAGGGGTCAACAGAGGACCACCTGGAGGTGTGAGGTTATTTCGTCATACTAATGTCAACAAATGACATTACTATGGTGGGAATAATAGATATTCCAAAGCAGGTTATTCTATTATGCAGGTTTATGCTGTTATATTCTCTTATGCATATGCTCATTCTGTTAGATATGTATATCCAGCATGTTCATTCTGATGATTCTGTTATGTTTATTCTGATGACTCTGTTATGCATATTCTGATGATTCTGTTATGCATGAACGTCTGACTGTATAGTTCTGCTGTTATGTCAGTACCGTCAAGAGAACGCTCGAGACGGCTAGGTATATGTACGAAATGTTAATCAGCACGAGAACGTAGTAAGCAAGAGTAGTTCCCATGTCACATAGTAATGTAGATAAAGCTGTTCAGAACTTAGGCCAGATAATAAACAGTAGGATATTTAGTATGTACGTTCACTTAGAGATCTCTGAGCGGCCTGAAGTCCGACCTAATTTGATACGAGACTCAGGAACTAAAGTTATTTCCACTGAGAACCTACCGTTCTCATTCCCACTGCTTTATGACTTCAGGTACTGACGATGAGTCCTATTTTGAGGACGCTAACGAGCCGCCAGTAGAGCCATGAGCGGCGATGACAGGATATGAGCTTCAAGATGGATTGATGTTTAGATTTTTGCCAAGGGCATAGCCCTTGTATTTTGATGTTATGTACTCTGGGTTATATATTCAGTATTTTAGTTTATGTACATGTGATGTATATCTTACCTATTGTACATATAACTATGTGACTTTGTCTGATGGACTACCTGGAGATGTATTGGATGCTTTATTATCTTATAGTTATACGCTTTGTTATATTGTTCTTTCTGACGTATGGCTCTATTTTAGTATTTNTGATGTTTAGATTTTTGCCAAGGGCATAGCCCTTGTATTTTGATGTTATGTACTCTGGGTTATATATTCAGTATTTTAGTTTATGTACATGTGATGTATATCTTACGTTTAAAATCGGTCCTTATTTTCTTAAACACCTATTTTCAAAAGATGACGATGGACTAAGGTATTTCGATCAGTTAGAAAACAACCTAGTGAGCTTTGTTTACTGCGTACGGGTAAACAGTTAGCTAGGGTGTTTTATTTGGTATCAGAGCAGTTTGGTCCAAAAGAGCTTGAGGACTGAGCTGCAATATGCTTTCGAGCATGATTACGGTGTATGTTCCAGATAAGTGGTATGTGCTAAGTTCCTGTGTACTTGCCTCTTTTGAGACTGATCACCTCGAAACTGTGCAGGTACTACATATTAGATATGCCATCCTGCAGGGATAATACACAGCGCACCCCGGAGTCGGTAGAGCTTGCAGATGTCCTTAGGGAGATAGCTCTGGCTACCGCCCTGATAGCCGCTCCAATGCCCAACGTAATACTCCTCAGACAGCTCAGGAGATTGAGGCCACAAAGTATCGGGATTTCACACGCGCTAATCCACTAGTGTTTGAAGGCGTGATGGACCCTGAACTGGTCCACGACTGGATTAGGAAGTTGGAGCAGATCTTTGAAGATATTCCATGCACAGAGCAGCAGAAGGTTAAGTTTGCTTCCAGGAAGTTAGAGGGAGCAGCAGGGGAATGGTGGGACACAACCAAGCCCCAGTTTGAACAAGATGAGGGTCAGGTGACTTGGAATAGGTTCAAGGAGGTGTTCTTGGATAAGTACTTTCCCTAGGAGCTGCAAGATCGAAAGGAGACAGAGTTCTTGGAGCTTAAACAGGGAGCTATGACGGTGACCAAGTATACAGCAAAGTTTGAGAAGCTTTGCAGGTATTCACCGACGTACAGGTTGCATCCAAGTGAAGGCTGGAAATGTGCAAAATACCAACGAGGGCTGAAGCCAGAATTGAAGGTATTTCTGAATGTGGCTGGTGTTCGAGATTATGCCACCTTGGTTAAAACTTTTCTGGCTCAAGAGGAAGCCAATCGAGACTTAGCTCAGGTGGGCAGTGAAAGATTCAAGAGAAGGTTTGATGAGGCCGGTAGTTCCCAAATAGACCAGAGGAAGAGGGGACCGTTTCAGGCATCAGGTGCAGGAAGAGGCAGAGGTCAGTATCCGCCAAGGCCATAGCAAGGATCAGGGAGAGCTGAGAGTCAGCCTAGATCAGGACCATCAGGAGCAGGATCTCCAGCAGTGAGATCTCCATTATCAGGTACTCCGAGTCGGAGTACGCCGGAGGCCCAGCAGCGAGCAGATCCCCATACACCTTGTCCAAAATGCGGCAGGGGACATTCTGGAGAATGTTTAGCAGGTCAAGGGGTTTGTTTCAGATGTGGAAAGACAGGCCATTTTGTCAGGGATTATCCTGTAGTGCCACCGTCCACCCTGCGTCAGGGAAGAGTGTTTACCATGGCAGCTGAGGAAGCTAAGGAGAAAGAAGGTCTGATTTTGGGTAAGTGTACTTTTTATGGAAGGACCTTGATTGTCTTGTATGATTCTGGAGCGTCACACTCCTTTATATCCTACGATAGTGTGAAGGAGTTGCAGTTATCTCCTACGACACTGCCGTATACGCTTGCTGTATCCACACCAACTGCACCGCCGGTTAAGACTTGTAAAGTATGTCTGCGATGTCCTTTTCAGCTGCAGGAAAGAGAGTTCGTGGCTGATTTAATCTATCTTCCCCTAGTAGGATTGGATGTGATACTAGGGATGGATTGGTTGAATGCTAATCAGGCTGTTCTCGACTGTGCTAGGAATTTGGTTACTTTTCCCTCTACAGTTACCGCCAGTTCAGTAGCTTCAGCAGAGGAGTTGCCAATTCTCTATTTCTGTCAGTTAAGAGAGCAAGGTTGTGTTTTCTTTGCATCGTCGGAAGTGGTAGTTACCAAGCAGGAAGTCAAGGATATTCCTGTAGTCCGGAATTACCCAGATGTTTTTCCTGATGATATTCCGGCGTTTCCACCGAAGCGGGAGGTAGAGTTTTCCATTGACTAGGTGCCAGGCGCTGGACCTATTTCCAATGCACTGTATCATATGTCTCCGTTGGAACTGCAGAGTTGAAAAGGCAGTTAGAGGAATTACTGGGGAAGCAGTTCATTCGTCCAAGTGCATCACCGTGGGGAGCACCGGTGTTATTTGTGAAGAAAAAAGATGGTACTATGAGGATGTGTGTCGATTATAGGCAGTTGAACAAGGTGACAATTAAGAACAAGTATCCATTGCCTAGGATCGATGATCTTCTAGACTAGCTGAGGGATGCCAAGATCTTTTCGAGAATTGATTTACGGTCTGGCTACCACCAGATTAGAGTACGGGAGGAGGATATAGCTAAGACGGCATTCCGATCCCGTTATGGACATTACGAGTTCACGGTAATGTCTTTTGGATTGACGAATGCTCCCGCGATCTTTATGGATTATATGCATAGGATCTTCCACGAGTATCTGGATGACTGCATCATTGTCTTTATCGATGACATTCTAGTGTACTCGAAGAGTGAAGAGGAGCACACTAGACATCTGCAGATAGTGCAGAGATTCTAAGAGCTAAGAAGCTGTATGCCAAGCTTTCTAAGTGTGAGTTTTGGGCCAGAAAGGTGCAGTTTCTAGGCCATGTGATCTCAGACCAGGGAGTATCAGTAGATCCTAGTAAGGTTGAAGCAGTCAGGACATGGGAGAGACCTACTTCAGTTACAGAGTTACGGAGCTTTCTGGGATTTCCTGGATATTATCGGAGATTTATCTAGGGATTCTCATAGATTGCGTTGCCGTTGGCAAAGTTGACCAGGAAAGGAGCAAAGATGGTTTGGTCCGCAGAGTGTGAAAGAAGTTTCTGCGAGCTGAAGGAGAGGTTGACCACCGCTCCAGTGCTAGTATTGCCTGATCCACAGGAACCTTTCGAGATATACTGTGATGCGTCAGGTGCTGGACTGGGATGTGTGTTGATGCAACGACGCCAAGTGATAGCCTATGCCTCTAGACAGCTGAAGCAACATGAGTTAAACTATCCTACACATGATCTAGAGTTGGCTGCGGTAGTTTTTGCGTTGAAGATCTGGAGACATTATCTATATGGAGTTCGGTTTGAGGTATATTCAGATCACAAAAGTCTAAAGTACCTATTTGATCAGAAGGAATTGAATATGCGTCAGAGGAGGTGGATTGAATTTCTTAAGGATTATGACTTCAATCTTAATTATCATCTTGGGAAGGCCATTGTAGTGGCTGATGCTTTGAGCCAGAAGTCATTGCAGATGGCTCATATGATGGTACAGGAAGCGAAGTTACTAGAGGAGTTTCGTGATCTCAATCTGACTGTCGCACGCCAACCTAACCGGTAGACATTGTACCCTCTTTAGGTCAGTAGTGATTTTAAGCACAGAATAGTGGAGACTCAGAAGAATTGTCAGGAGGATACTTGGTGCAAGTTTGGCAAGGCTGTTGAAGAAGGTAAGATCAAAGAGGCGACAACAGACATCGATGGGATTTTGAGATTTGACGGGCGCATTTGTGTGCCTAAGGAAGGCAGCTTAAGGGAGGATATCTTGCAGGAGGCTCACAAGAGTCAGTTAACGATGCACCCGGGTACCACCAAGATGTACCATGATCTTAAGCAGATGTTTTGGTGGCCAGGATTAAAAAGAGAGGTTGAGGACTGGGTACAGAAGTGCTTGGTTTGCCAGAAAGTGAAGATCGAGCACCAGAAACCACCAGGATTGTTGAATCCTCCAGAGGTTCCAAAATGGAAGTGGGAAGCCATAGCTATGGATTTCATTTCAGGTTTACCACGTACTCGGACAGGAGTAGATGCCATTTGGGTAATTGTGGACAGATTGACTAAGTCTGCTCACTTTATCCCGATCAAAATGACGTACTCACTGGAGAAGCTTGTACAGCTGTATGTTAAGGAGGTGGTAAAGTTGCATGGAGTACCATCTTCTATTATTTCAGACAGGGATCCCAGGTTTACTTCCAGATTCTGGACTGCTTTTCAAAAGGCATATAGGTCGCAATTGCACTTGAGTTCAGCATATCACCCTCAGTCTGATGGCCAGTCTGAACGTACTATTCAGACCTTGGAAGATATGCTACGAGCTTGTGCGCTAGACACGCCAGGAAACTGGGAGGAAATATTGCCGTTCGTGGAGTTTGCCTACAATAACAGCTATCAAGCTAGCATTGGTATGGCTCCGTTCGAGGCATTATATGGAAGGAAGTGTCAGTCGCCGTTGTGCTGGAATGACAGCAGGCAGTATCGCTGTCTAGGCCCTGAGGAAACCCGAGAGACAGAAGAATTAATGAAGCTGTTGCGCAAAAGAGTGCTCACGGCGCAAAGCCGACAGAAGAGCTATGCAGATAATTGGAGGAGACCGCTCGAGTTCCAAGAGGGAGATCATGTCTTCCTAAAGGTTACTCTGGCGATAGGTATTGGAAGGTCTTTGAAAATTCAGAAGTTGAACCCCTGATTCATTGGACCGTTCCAGATCCTAGAGCATATTGGACCGGTAGCATATCGGATAGCTCTTCTGACGAACCTAGCCAACATCCATAATGTCTTTCATGTCTCTCAGTTACGCAAGTACTATGCATCCCCCGACCATGTACTTCAACTAGAACAGGTACATTTAAGGGAAGATTTATCTTTACCGCTTATGCCGCAAAGGATTGATCATAAGATTCGTCAGATGTAACACCCTAGCTAACTGTTCGCGCGTACGTCGCAAACAATGCTCACTAGGTTGTTATCTGCTTTGGTGGGGATTACTTAGTCC
>QANU01116160.1:22983-56116 GCA_003254905.1 Nissolia schottii | reverse complement strand
TGAGCACGCATCATGAGGCAGGGTCGTCGTAAGAGTTAGGACGGCTTTAGACAATTAGAAGTTTACGCTAAAATTTAACGAAGATCATAATTGAACCCTAGGGAATAAAAGTAGAGCCGAGGCGACGAATCACCATGGATTCGGACGGCCTTAGCCAGAGTCAGTAGTTATATGATTAGGAAATCCTTATTCTCTAGGCAAAGTCTTACAGACACGCCCCTCGCCAATTCAGCAAGATGGATTGGTCACGAGCAACGCAGGTAGAGAGACTTGACCACGATAAGAAACGGGCATAGGCCCAGCTACGGCAAACAGGCATAGGCCTACATGAATGAAAGAAGCTAAGGGGCCCCACCAAAAGAGAAAGAATGAAAGCAGATCGTGTCATAGGGCCGATCTAAGCGCGTCCACGCCTGATCATTCATAGGTCTGATCCCTCGCCATGCCACATGGGATGGTTGCACTAATTGTATTCGATGTTTACCTCCTATGAGCCTTACGTGGTTAACTACCACACCGGTTAAGAGCGCTGCCGGGTCGATACAATAGTAGCAAAAAGAGGTTGTAGTCCGAGGCCACGACTACAAAGGTGCGAAGGACTAAGTAGGACGCAGCCACAGGGTGCGTAAGAGATCCCTAAATTCCCTCATGCACCACATAATTAGATGTATGAATTGATGACTGATGATGTGATGATAAACATGTATGTATATCTATTTAAGCATTATGAATAACTGTTTATGCATTATGCTTCGTCAAGGGAACGACCCGAGACGAGTAGTTTAATTACGGTCAAAAGATAAGTCATAAGCACGCAGCCATAGTAAGAAAGACTAGTTCCTATTCACCTAGCTAAATTTAGATAAAGCTGTTCAGCGTCTTAGTAAAAGATGATAATCAGTAGGGTTTGTAGTATGCATGATCACGTAGAGAACCCCTGAGCGGCCTGGAAGATACTCGAGTAAATGAACTGTTAGTAGACACAGGAGACCCACTGAGGACCTAGAGTTCTCACCCCCACTCGACTATGGATCCAGTTTGCAGCCATGGCTTCACCACCAGCCAAGGACGTTTGGCTATTCACGCGCACCCGCATGCGTAACTACCGCACCGACACCCTCCTGGAGACGAGCACGTACGCGCCCGCCTGCCTACCTGATGAGCCGGATTATCCTCCCAGGCATAGGCTTGGAGCTCCGGGTACTTCGCCGCTGAACCTAATTTGGGTGGACGAGCGTCCAGGGAGCAGCAGCAGGGTCCGATTCGCCTCAATGGCGATGAGGAGATGCCTCCGTCCGAGCCCGAGCAGACGCCTACACCAGCCCCGACGCCAGCCACTGATCCAGGCGCGTACACACCGCCTGTTCGAGCTCGAGGCCGCCGTACCACTGCGCGGAAGAGGATACTGACCGTCCGACCACAGCGCTTTGCCCCACGCGGCTTCTCGACGGTGGCAGATCTGAGCAGCAGCGAGGAGGAGGAGCCTCTGGAGCGTCTAGGAGACTCCGAGTAGGTGGAGGCCAGCAGGACCCGTTTGCGGAGTTAGGTTGTTGTACCGTACATGAAGTGAGATGTGCCGCTCGTGTACGTAGTTGCTTTTAGTTTCTGCGTTGGTATATTATTGCTACTGTTTATGTATACTATTATCCTCTGGATAGAACTATGTATAAACTTTATGTATTATATTAAAATGAAATGTTGAGTATCTTCGGGCCCCTATGTGTACTGTCTGTCGCTAAAGCTCCACGCTACAGGTATGTATCTATACTCTCTTATCTTTTAGCTATGCCGTTGTTCGTTATATTACTCGCACGGCTCATTACTTTCCATATGCATGTATTTCCAAAAGAAGTTTCAACTGGCCCATATTTTCAGTAACCCTAATTTCAATAGATAAGTTAGAACGATAATAGTTCACAGCCCAGTAATCAACCACCTAGCCAGGAAAACCTATGACTTAAGCATAGGCCAACTAGCTAGGGTGTTGCAGGTTTCATCGTTCCTGGTGGGGTCTTTACGATTAATTTTAAGGCTGTTGAAGTATACTCGTTATTAAGATTCATTGAAAAGTTAGGATAACAATTAAAGAAGGCGGGTCCTGCATGGAGGTTGTTTTCCATAATTGCTATTAGTGAGTCTTGAAATTTTACTAGCCTAAAATCCCTTAGCATGGTTACTACGGGTAGGCTTACTCCTATACGGTAACTAGGTTTTATAGCTACCTGAATTAATCCTAGGTGTATAAAATTATATCCTTTCTTTATATGCTGGTCTAGATCTTCTTGGCTAAGGAGATCTATGGTTTGATCTAACCCTGTACCTGGGTAATTATGTTCTATCATATGGATTTCTTCGTTAGCAGTATTGAATATGGACCTAGATTTATAAACTTCTGCAGACTTTACCTTCGGTATTGACCAATTTTGAAAAGAGTTTTCAATTTCTGCAATTTTTAATTCTTGTTGTCTTACAAATGTTGAACTAGACTCCGTCTGGGTTGAGCTAGAGGCTTGGTTGGGATCATGAACTGTCATTTTATTATTTCTTCCTAAGTTTAGGTCACTCATTGTTCTTAAAATTCTCTTGACTGTTTGAGCCATTCTATTGGGTGTATGCTATATTATATATTCTCTTATATTATCAAAGTTATTCTTCGTAATTATTTATACATATAGATATATTATGAGGGATAGAAAACATGCCAGTCTTCTCAGCCACGCTGTTAGCCTGCCCTAAAATGAGTCGGTTTGGTTGATTTTTAAAGGTGCGTCAAAATACGTCAAATCATTATGTTTTAGATAGATTAACGAGTTTATAAAAAAAAGAATAAAAATTACAAAATTATTTTTAAATGAATTAATACTTTAATATTTTATTAAACATAGGTACTTAATTATTAAAACACTTCACTTGAATACTCCAAAATAACATTTATAAAAACATATGTAATTGTTTATAATTCAAGAAATTTAAGAGAAAACATTTAAAGTAACAACAAGAAAGTATAAAAGAAATTATAAAAAAAAAAAATGCTCTAACCTGCCGATTAA
This sequence comes from Nissolia schottii, assembly GCA_003254905.1. Classification (NCBI taxonomy): domain Eukaryota; kingdom Viridiplantae; phylum Streptophyta; class Magnoliopsida; order Fabales; family Fabaceae; genus Nissolia; species Nissolia schottii. Next base: position 53,066 of record QANU01116160.1, on the reverse strand, counting down.
GTTGATTCAATACAATGAGTTAAAATATGTAGGTGGATTAAAAAAGTTAATCCGACATATTAAATTTATTTTATCTATTATTTCATTACTTTATTTTTAGTATTATGTTTTAATAACCTAAATTTAAGCAATTTTATAAAATAAAGTTTATTACATTGATGTATTTGACATGATCGATAATCACATGTACAGGTAAATATACTAGAAAAATAGATAATAAATATATAGATTTAATGGTCTTTACCTGACTAGGGCCACGGTGAAGAACGGACCATTACTGAGATAGTCAACGAACAGTGGTCACTCGTCACTGGTCATAAAAGCAAAAAATAAGGCCCACTTCTCTCTGCTCTTTCTTTCTCCTTTTCTATTGCAGCTTCTTTGGTCTTCTTCTCCATGACTGCCACGACTCGCCTGAGGCGACTCGGCATAGCTGTCGGAGCAGCCATTGCCACCACGTATGGCGGTGCAATTCTACTTTTTCCTGCAGTCTCTGCCAGCGACCACGGGGCCGGCGGATCCCACTTCGCCGCCGTCCGGCAGAGGATCCACGACCCCCGTGCTCTCGTCCCGTCGAGAGAGGTCCAGCGGTCGTCGCTGATAGGCACCAGTTCGGCCAATCCTCTCGACATTCTCGTCATCGGTGGCGGCGCCACTGGTTCCGGCGTGGCGTTGGATGCGGTGACCCGTGGGCTCCGGGTTGGTCTTGTTGAGAGAGAGGATTTCTCTTCCGGAACTTCCTCCCGCTCCACAAAGCTCATCCATGGAGGTACAAATGTCCGTGTTCTGTGCAAATCAAATTTGTTCTTGATACTTTCTTTTTCAATCAAATTTTGATTTACTTTATGTCATTTTGATTTAAATGTTGCTCGTAACTAAACCGTAATGGTATTCCCTGAGACCCGGGATGGTGAGGGAGATTCTAGGTTGACAATGGATGTAGCAGCGAGCAGCAGGACAATGTAGGCACTCTGACGCTGACTAGCGTGTGTGCCCAGAGATAACCTAGAAATGGAGATAACGCGTACTTGAGTTCATTGGTTTGTATGCAAATAATAAATTGAGGATGGGGAATCAGTTCAGTTCAGTAGGAGTGGATGGGGGTGATCCCAGACTGAGGGGAAATGGGTGTTAGTGGAGGTAACCGATGTAATGGTTCAGGATCAGTTTGAGGGAATCTCAGGAACCACCATTAACAAATGTGATTTGATTTTTGTTTGCCACTGAACGCAGACTCTTGCAACAAATTTTTCGACCATGCAAAGTATGATGGGATAAATGATCCGAATTAGTGAATGCATGTGTAAGTAGTGTCACAAGTATAGGATAAATTACTGGTTATTGGGACATTTATTGTTAGGAGAAAAGAAAAATTGTCATTGCTGGTGTTGTAGAGCTCTTTTCAGGTTTAATTTGCGTTCTTGCTCAAGCTGATTCTCTGAAGGAGTTGTTTAGGTCGGTTAAGAGAATTTGCCTTGGTGGTTTTGATGGTGTGATTAATAATGAGGTAAGTAAGGCTGGTTTAGAAATGGAGGTATTGACAATACCACTATTGAGTTTTTGTCTAATGAAGTAAGTGGCTGAAGTTTGTTATCAAATCACTTCTCTATGTATATCAATCTCAGAGTTGTCTAACAAAGTAATCAAGAAAAGCTTCATCACTGACCCTCATCTACTTTATTTGCTAGCACTGTAAATTCGTTATTATAAGTGGAGACAGACGGTGTTTGATAAAGGTTCTGCTCCTAGACGGTCAACTTGAGAAGGACGAATTGTGTTTCAAAGGAAGAAGCGGAGGCTTGTCAATAGTGTCAAGCAGTGGCAATCAGGAGTTCGGTATCTATTTATCTATTTATTTATTTTAGAGGGGTTGGGTTGGGACACTTTAACTGTTCACTTGGTCACAGTTTCTGGACTATTTTATCTTTATTATGTTAATGTATTACCCCTCTCACCGTCACTCCCCATTTTCCAATTTCTAAGTTGCCCGTCCGTATTGCTCATTCGTTTTCAACTGCTCCTCTACCATTCTCATCAGTCATCACCCTTTTCATCCGATTTTTCTGCCAAAATAAATGTGGGTTACAGGCTCAACCGCTAGTGAATCATAAAATTGTTTTGGAGATTGGATATGAATGACATATATAAACTATGAACCAAAGTTGTAGCATACTCTTAAGATTTGGAATTTTCAAGCAGAAATCAAAGCTGAGCTTTCTGCAACTTAAGGCATGAGAAGTTTCCTTTGATACAAATTTAAAAATACAATTCATAAAACCAGTCTTCATCTTGATACTGACTACATAAGGATCCTCTAAAAGTGAGTTTGTCTACGTCAAAAAAAGTTTGTCTCAAGTGAAAAGTGAGATTTTTGATGAATGAAGTGCATTGTGTGGATAACCCTTCACTTTCTCGCTTTAAGAACAAACTCACTTTAGATGGGAGTTTTCCTTTTCAATTCTGTAGGGAAATGATGTAGTCATATTATGTCTTTTTTGTTCTCCTTATTGTAAGTTGTTTATTACTTGATTTAATATTTCAGTGTTTGTTGAACTCTTAGGTGTTCGTTACTTGGAGAAAGCCGTCTTTAAACTTGACTATGGCCAATTAAAGTTAGTATTCCATGCACTTGAGGAGCGCAAACAAGTTATTGAGAATGCACCACACCTATGCAATGCTTTGCCTTGCATGACGCCGTGTTTTGACTGGTTTGAAGTTGTATACTACTGGATTGGCTTGAAAATGTACGACTTGATCGCAGGAGCACGACTCTTGCACTTATCAAGATTTTACTCTGCAAAAGAGTCTGTTGAGCTATTTCCTACTCTGGCAAGCAAAGGAAAAGATAGAAGACTGCGAGGCACAGTTGTTTATTATGATGGACAGATGAATGATGCTCGACTAAATGTTGGATTGGCTTGCACTGCTGCATTAGCTGGTGCAGTAGTGCTGAACCATGCCGAAGTTGTATCCTTACTGAAGGATGATGCTGGTGAACGAATAATTGGTGCACGAATAAGGGACAATTTGACTGGTAACATGCATTCTTTTATTTCTCTGTTGCCTTGGACGTCTATCATTTACAGTATGTTTTTCTTTTTGGGTCTACAGGAAATGGTAAGTTGGCAGTTGTAAGTTAGCATAATATAATAATATGGCAGGCACACATAATTTGAAGAATAATTTGTTAGAAGTCAAAAAGAATGGCTTTTCTTTAGTGTAGTTTTAGATTGGAGCATATAGTTACTGCCAAGCTCTCCTACATCCCTCCTAATATTGTTTTATGTTTCAAAGAAAAAAACTGCAGCTGAAATTGAACTATCGGAATTATGTAAAGTCCAATCTGGAACTATAGAGCTCTGCATTGTGGATAGTTAATTTTTTTTTTTTAATTTTCTTTGTTGGTTTTTATTTTATGAATGAGGTTTGTTGATTTAAGATAGAACCTCTAAAACAGATAGTAGAATAATGAAGAACACTTAAGTATTAGTAATACTCTCAAGAAGGATCCAATGTGGAAACCTATGTAGCCCAGGTATGGGTACGGTACCTGGTACAGATACGGATACGGGCGCGGGGTACAATTTTTTTTCAAAAACAGGGGTACGGATATGCCAAATAAATATAATAATAATAATAAAATTAATTGTATGAAGAAAATAATAAACAAAAACTAATGGGCTCAGCCCAATTTTCTTAGCTTTTGCTTCGTGAAGGATGCTGTGTCATTTTGTTTGAATTTGAGAATGCTGCTTGGATCTAAGAATGCATACACCCCTACCACAACCTCTCTTTTGATATCACCACCCCCAAACATACACTCACAGTCACATCCACACTTTCCATCACCTCACCTTCCTCTCTAAATCTTCTCACCAAACATCACCGCAATCTTCTCTGCTGCTGCTCTTGGGTCGCACTGCTGCCATTACTCGAGTTTCTTCTGTCGCTGTGCAGTTGTCACCGGTGTTGGTTGTCAGAGTTGTAGCTGGTGAGAGTGGTTTGTTGTTCGTTGTCAGGGTATGAGATAGAGGAGAGCTGGAGAGGAGATTGAAGCTTGAGTTAGGGTTGCGATTGAAACAATTTAGTTCATAAAAAAACAAGAAAAACGCCAAAAACAATGTAGTTTACGCGAGTTGGGTACCCAAAGTCGCATCGAGCTGTACCAAGTTGTGCCTGAGCCATACCCATGACGCACCCATCTCGAAGTTTTTTTTTTTTTTTTTTTTGGGGTATGTATTTTGCCGTACCCACGGTGTGCCTGTACCGGGTATGGGTACTTCACCAAAAATGGCGTAACCAGGCTTCAGTGGTGGAAACCTTGGAGGAAGAAGGAAAATCAGCTTAATAGTATAGAAAGGAATTGCCCGAACTTTAGAGAGGTTCAGTCTCTCCCAAGAGTAATTTTCCTAACTTCTAGGGTGAATCTTCTCTCCAACTTCCCTCCCTTTCTCTCACCAAATAATTCGGGATCCACCTTGGGCATTTTTGTTATGCTGTGGTGGGGCCATTAGCTAGGGCCAATTCCTCATTGTGAGGTAATTCCCCGTTCAACAATTGACTGGCAGTGTTTCTAGAATCCCCATGGCTGCATTCCTCTACTTCTTCTAGTGTAGACCTTGCTTGGTGCACTTGGCTTGCTTACTCATAACATGTGGTATGCTAACAATACCCCCCTCTTGAAGAACCATCTTGTGCTCAAGGTTAAATGAAGGGAAATGTTCCTTAATGGTTGTTTTTAATTCCCAAGAACTGTCAAAGTCTGGTAGGTCTTGCCACTTGATCAACACCTCAAGCTCACCTTGCTGATTTTTTCTAGTGTCCAAAATTTCTGACATTGAGCTACCACTCTTTTGTCAACCGAGGAGGTAAAGGCTGGCTTTGCACATTCGGGGATACTTGCCCCTTCAACAAGGATACATGGAACACTACATGCACTAAGGATCCCATAGCCAGCTATAAGCGATAGGCAACATTCCCAATCTTCTCTATCACTTCAAAGGGACCACATTATCTGGGGCTTAATTTTTTATTAGCCCTTGGAGCCAAAAATTTCAGCCTATATGAATGGATCTTCAAGTACACCTTGTCACCCTTTTCATAGTGCACTTCCTTCCTTTTGCGATCAACATGCTTCTTCATCCTGCATTTTGCTTGCTCTAAATGGGATTTCAACTCGGCTAGTATCAAATTCCTCTCCGTCAAGGCGTATTGCCTCTTAGAAGAGTTGGGAGATCTCTCCCATAGACAACCTTCAAAGGGGTGGTCTGAGTAGCGGCATTGTAATATGTATTGAACCAAAACTCTGCCTAGCTAAGCCATTTTGGCCACTGCTTTTGCTTAGTCCCTGAAAAACACCTCAAGTAGGTCTCCAAACAACTCGCACTCATTTATTAATGCTAATGTTCCTTTAAAATTTGGGGTGATGCTATCCTCACTGCAGGTTATTTGAGAAATTGCATGCCATCATCTCTTTAAATAACAAAGTATCTGACTTCATTTTTTTTCCTAGTGACCCCCTTTATATTTTTCCTAGCTATATTGTTTCCCAGCCGAGATGATTAACATTCTAATGACTATAGACTAGAGAGATGGGGATCATTTTCTTCAATTTATCAAGACATACATGGATGACCCAGACGATGGTGGAGAATGCTCGAAGAGTCCGTGGCAGAACATATGGTAAAGGAAATAGACCGTAGGTAGTAGAGACCACGTGATTCAAATCCTGTTCCAATCATTTGTGCTCCAGCCCTGTGAAAGACAAGAATCAGAGTTAAATGTTACAGAACAGTTCAAATTGCGTATAAGCTGACTAATAGATACCAAATTTAAAGGACAACCAGGTATTAAAAGGACTGCATTTAAAGACAAAGAAAGTAGAGGTGAAGCTTGGCCAATGCCAATGGCCTTTGCTTTAGAACCATTGGTGAGAGTAATGAGTAGTTGGTGGGATAAATGGACAGTGAAGATGCTGAAGATGAATTGGTTTTTGATGATGATGATCTGACTTGGGAATCTGTTGATGGTGGGGCAGGGGTTATGCACTAGGCTTGCCGGAGGACTGAAGAAAGCTGCTTCAAGTCCTCCTCGTTCTAGCTCAAGAGGGAAGGAGCCTATAGAAGAAAAAGATTTTGATGATGAGAAAATGGAGTCAGAAGGAGAGGGAAGAAGAGTTCTTCAGTAAGACCGACTAGTGGTGAGGAAAGAGATAGATAGAACATGGTGGATGATGATGATGATATATGAATTGAGTGTTAGATACTTAAATTAGGGTTTGATGCTGTGTTTTATTTTTTGACTTACAATACTTGGATTTTGTTTGCGTGTTTGTTGAGTATGAACTGTGGATTATTGGATTATGACTATTGATTATTAATGATGAATGAGCATGAGACAATGAGTTTAATTGTGGATTTTTTTTTTGAACATTTATATGTATTTTGTTTACATTGCAAAATAATTATCTATCTTTGGCCGCCCACAGACTGCTATCCTGCTATCCCCTTTTTGATCCCCTTTTTGGGGTTGGCTGCGTTGGACCGAGATATGAGATTGACTACTTTGATGTGCACCCCTATTGCCAAGTTATGAACTGAGTCATACAAGCGATTTATATCATTGACATAAACAATCTTTGCTTTCTTCCAAACCTTGTAGCATGACTTATAGGAGCGGTAATGGGCCACCAATTTGGGATTGACGGGCTGCCTTAATAAGGACACCAACTGATAGTTGATTCTCTGCCATTCTTCTCTTATGCTAACATCAATTTCTTCAGCTTTCTTCATTAAATGAACTGAGAGTCCTTTAACTAAAAACATTCGTCAACAGCAGCATACCAATCCAAGTAGTTCTTACCATTCAGTTTCTCAGACGTTAGTGCGGGTGTACTGGAGAAAGCGAAGGAGATGAGACTTTTTTTTTCGTGGATTCAGGGGTTGTTTTTGGTGAACCGGTGGCTGTAGAGGATCTATCTGCAGCAGAAGACATGATGCAGATACGAACTCAAGCAGAGTCAGCAAAAAGAACAGATCTGAACATTAACGGGGAGACCCACTGATGTCACAGTGGCACAGGGAGATCTGAAACTTTCGAATGACCACATATTCGTACATAGGAGACTCTGGCAAGCTTGGCAACATAAGCGGCAGCTTGTGGATACTGCCGGATGTGCCATTATGCCCAGTGATGTCACAGTGGCGGCGTATCGGAGCTCCTTTTGTGATAGGGCTAGTGGTGTTGGTCGAATACAGGCTGGCGATCACGGTGGTGGTATTTCTGGGCAGAAAACACGCCGTAAAATACTTGCCAGTGGTGGGATGCGGCGTCGATAACGGTACTGAGCTTTGTTGGAGTGATGACATGACAATAATAATGACCAATTGGAGTGATAAGGTTTAGCTGCAGACAATTTCACTGGAAGACTCGGTTCTCCTGATACAACTTTTAGAGTTAACTCTAGTTACCCAAGTATTTTGAGATCAAATCTCTTATCTTGGGTAACTACCTAATCTAATCAAGTCTGAATACACCAAATACGACAAGATATTAAATACAAGATAAATAATTATATATCAACAATCAATAGCAATTTGGGGTGCACTGTGCACATATCAGTTTGTAACTTTTAAGTATAAAAATAAGTTTTTTTTATTGATAGTTCAATAGTTAATTACTTTTATTTATTTATTTATTTATTTTACATGTTGCAGGAAAAGATTTTGACACATATGCAAAAGTAATTGTGAATGCTGCTGGGCCATTTTGTGACTCTATAAGGAAAATGGCTGACAAAAATGCACGTGATATGATTTGTCCAAGCAGTGGTGTGCATATTATACTCCCTGATTATTATTCCCCGGAGGGAATGGGCTTAATTGTTCCTAAAACTAAGGATGGCCGTGTTGTTTTCATGCTACCATGGCTGGGACGAACAGTTGCTGGAACTACAGATTCCAACACTAGCATTACTTTTCTTCCAGAACCACATGAAGATGAAATACAATTTATATTGGATGCTATATCTGATTATCTTAACGTTAAGGTATGATATGCCTTGCAATACAGGCAACATTTAAATTCATTTTTCCTTTTCTTGATTATTTATGCAGATCTGTACATACTTGTTTTGAAATTTTTATCATCTTAGCCAAAAAACAAGACAGTATATTGCATCATGTGTCATTTGGCTCCATTGCCATTGAATTCATTCTGTTTGTTTGTATGAATCCTTTCCCCTTCTTTTAATTAACTTGGTCTTTCCTCTAAAATTTTTGATTAAATCGATGGAAAATAATCTGAGATTTCGAGTTAGTTGTCAATCAATCTAGATATCCTTTTAATCTTGATCCGTTTCTCCTTTTTAGACAGTCTGCTATTGAGAACTAAATAATTGTTGCATAATATAGGTCCGACGCACTGATGTTCTTTCTGCTTGGAGCGGCATTCGCCCATTAGCAATGGATCCATCAGCTAAAAATACTGAGAGTATCTCCAGAGATCATGTTGTATGTGAGGATCTCCCTGGTCTGGTCACCATTACTGGTGGCAAGTGGACTACCTATCGTAGGTACCTAATAGACAAAAGCTGCATGTTGTTGACAATTGTTAAGATGTTGCACTACCTAGGCACCTTCTTTATCGTATTGATCGTTCAGCTAGTCGGTTTAACTAGAAGTATTATTTAACTATTTTCCAAGTTCATCATTCATTGCTGTCTTTCCTTCTCATAATTCCATTCCAGCATGAAATATTCGTATCATACATTATTCTTATCACACACACACATATATATATTATGCTGGTTGCATTCTGTTTCAGCATGGCAGAAGATGCTGTTAATGCAGCTATAAAGTCTGGGAAGCTGATCCCCAGCAATGGATGTGTGACCAACAATCTTCAAATTGTTGGTGGGGAAGGGTGGGATCCTGCTTCCTTTACAGTTATTGCTCAACAGTATATGCGCATGAAAATATCATATCGGGGTAAAGTTGTTCCTGGGGCAATGGACACTGCTTCAGCAAAGCACTTGTCTCATTCATATGGAACATTGGCTGAACGTGTGGCTGCCATTGCTCAGGTTGGTTGATATACATTCCATGTTGTCCATAGCAGTATTTGCACCAGACCTTTTGATAATGTCCTTATACTTGATTAATTTTATAGAAAATTGGGTGCTTATTGGTGTTTATTGATCTATGTATCCAACTTGACTTAATGAACTAGGGCTTTGATTATTTGTTGTAGATCATTAAGATAATTCAATTATCAATGGGTGATCTTGTTAGAGATATAATAATTCATTATTTGGCCACTACCTAGCTAATAGCTTTAGCTGCTATGACAATAAGTGCTTGACAAAGTATCAAAGCCTCATGCCCAATTAGACATCAATTGTCATTGCCCCCATTCTTCATAATTAATTAAATTTTGGCAAAAAGGTAACGTAGTCCTGGGTAATGTCCATGCTTCAAGCCAATGGGATTTGGTGTGGGTAAATGTGTCCTGAAATAATCTACTGAGACGTCCATCCACCTTGCAATAAAGTAAACATAACTTTGGAGAGGGAGGAATGAACATGTGAAGGGTATTACTTATAAACTACAGCTTATGTCTGCCTAGTAAAACGAAAGACAGAAGGTAGAGGTCCACGAAATGGGCCAGCACCTATTGGCTTACGCTTTTAAGAGTTGGTTCTTGAATCTGGACAAATCTGAAAGATAGTGAGAAACTAGCATATCCAACTTGACCTTGATAGAATGGGTTGTTTTGTACCATTATTAGTGTCGCAATAGCAATTGTTCAATTGCTATTGGAATACACTAATATTTAATTAAGAACATAATGCACTCTGCATTTTTTTTTTGTAATTGCTTTATTTTTTATGTTCTCTCTTATATAGTATTTAGTGTGAGTGTCATTGTAATGCGTGTATAGGGGATTCAGGGGTTTGCATTGGGGATATGGTTTAGGGAAAACAAATATATAGGGTAAAAATATTTTAGATTTTTCTTTAACTTTCTATTTTACAGTAGTTAAAACTTGTTTTAAGAAGAGAATAATATCTTATCAAGTACAAGAGTGGTAGCATGTTGTCAAAATTGATTTCTTTTTGATAAAGGAATCTCATAGAAAGTTTTGCATGAATTACAATGTTATACTGGTAGAGGGCCCGACCACTCAGCACAAGGTCTTGGGGATGGTTGTGACTTGTGATTTGCAAGGAGGGTGAAAGGAACAGCCAAGATAGGGTTTTTGGTAGAGTGATAAACAAATGAACTTTCAAAAAGGGATTTTGGAGGCACTAAGAAGTGCTAGTGATATGTGGGGAGAGATTGTAAAGAGATAGGAAGTTAGTCAAAGAGAGAGTTGGATAATCAAGAGGCTTCGAACTTAAGGATAAAGAATGATGATAGAGAAGGAAGATGGGTTTGAGTCTGGGTAATTTGGTGTCTAAAAATATTGCTTTGGCTGCTAAATGGCTATGGTGTTTTCCTTTGGAGCCTCTTTCTCTATGGCATCAGGTTATTCAGAGTAAATATGGCTTGGACAGAAATGGGTGGGACGCTAATTTTGCAAACCTATCCTCTCATTCTAGCCCTTAGAAATTTATTTCCCAAGGTTACAATTCATTTTGCCCTTTGTTCTCCTTGAAGGTGGGTAATGGCTCTCGGTTCTCCTTTTGGGTGGATCATTGGTTAGGGGATTCCCCTTTTAGTGATGCTTTTCCTGGCCTATATCGCCTATCTTCCCTACACAATGCACCTATTAAGGATTTCTTTAGAGTGTAGGACTCCATTTCCTCTTGGGGCTTCAACTTTTTCGAAATCTTAATGATAGATAGTCCTCTAAATTAGTTGTCATTTTGAGTCTCCTAGATACTACTGTGTTGTCACAAAGTCCAGACTTGAGATCTTTGGTCTCTTGATTCCTTTGAGCTATTCTCTTGTAAATCCTATTTTCAGTTCCTAACTCATTCCTCGGACATAACCTCTTTCCACCTTAAGAAATCAATTTAGAAATCAAAAGCTCCTTATAAAGTCAAATCCTTTATTTGGATAGTTGTGCTCATGTTGCAAGTTCAGAGGTCACATAAGGCTATTTCCCCTGATGTATGTGTTATGTGTGGGGTGGGGTGAACTCTAAAACAGTTACATATTTGTTCTTGCATTGTCATATGGTTGACTCTCTATGGAACTGTCTTTTTGGTATCTTGGATGAGAGTTGGGTGCGCTCGACGTCCTTAGACCAATTCTTATTGACAAGATGTTGGTTATGGGAGAAGGAAAGAAGCCAACATTTTTTGGCAATGTGCCATTTTTGCTACTATTTGGTGTATCTGGCTTGAGCGAAACTCCCATGCTTTTAATAACAAGTGTTTTGATATACTTGTGGTTTGCGATAGGATTAAACATTTCGCTTCATCTTGGTGTAAAACTCATAATCTCTATACAGGTCTTTCCCTCTCTGATATGTTGAGAGATTGGAAAACCCTTCTTCATTGATAGTTTTTGGTTTATTTTTTGTATAGAGGATTGCTTGTCCTCCCACCTTTTGTATCTATCTTTTTCTCTTATCAACACGATACTTCTTTTATAAAAAAAAAGTTACAAAAAAAAAAACAAGTTGGGACGCAAGCATACAAGACAAGGTTAGCATTAAAATAGAATGTTTTAAGCCGTGATCCTTATGTAAAAATGCTGGAAATTTAGAAAAGTATAAGGCAATTTTGAAAGATTCTAAAACCGCCGTGAGCAAAGTGAGTGTTTGAGCATTTGATAGGTTATACCAATCCTTAGGCACTAAAGAGGGGGAAAGATGTATTTATAGGGTATCCCTTTGAAGTTTTTTCTTGTAGATCTTACTTTCAATTTCTTACACGTTCTTTGAATATTTCTTCTTTCTTTTCTCGTCAATAAACTCATTTGGAAGTCCAAAGCTTTCTTGATGGTTAAATCATTTGTTTTGATAGTTGTGATTAGTAGAATTAACATCAACGACGTGGTGAAGATTGAAAGGCCACTTAAAGCTCTTTCCTGAGATGTGTCATGTGGTGCAAGCTCAGAATAACCTCTAGATCTTCTTTTGCATTGTTCTATGGATGATGTTTATGAAATGCTATGTTTGTTAAGTGTTGGGTGTGTTCTAGAACTTTGCACATGCTTTGTTGACTAGTTTTGCTGGTTTTAGGATGAAGGTGTTAGGAAAATATGGGGTAGAAGATGACCAAAGACTTGATTATTGCGGGTTGAAGGCACAAGTGAATCACCATCTTTAGAGAGATATTTGTCCTCACAAGTAGTTGCTATAGGAATGATGACGATACTCTCTTAGGATACAATGAAAACTTCGTAAATCTCTTGATTAGCAATATTAAGAAATCTCTTCACTTGCTTGAGCTTTCAGAACTCTTAAGCACACAAAACACAAGAAGTGAAACTGTGTGAATTGTTTGATAATGAAGATTATTTATTGAGTTCTAGAACCTTTTCACGAATAATCACAATGATTGAACTCAATTTTTCATGTAGAAACATGATGCTTCTGTGTCTCTCTTTTCATGTAAGCACACTTAAAGCATTGTAACCATTGTTACAATAACTTTTAGACCATAATTATCAATAGTGCGCTATAGCGGCGCGGTGCAGAAGGTCGCTGAATTAGGGAGGTGGGATGTGTCGCGACCGGTATCTTAGGCTACGGGTTGCGAGTTCATTTTGAGGTGAGATGACGCATTTTGGCCTTTTTCCCCCTCCATTTGGCACTCAAAATAAGGGGTTTTGAGGGATTTCCCCTTATTCTCAAAATAAACCTAATATTTTGGCATTTGGCTCCAAAACTCCTCATTATCTCTCGTGTCCATCTTCTCTCTGTTCTTTGTCTCTTTCTTTCTCTCTCACTTACTCATTCACAACCTTCCAGAGAACCACGACCTACTCTAGCGGCGACGGCGGCGGCGGCGGCGCACCTTTAGTCTAGTGGCGACGATCCCTACTTCCATAACCATAAAGGTATATCTTTTTCTTCTTCACCATTTGTTTGTTTCATTCTTGGCTTCTTGCTCTGTTTTCTTTTTTTTTTTTTTTTTGTTCCTCGCATCTTTCTTTGTTCTTTGAGTTTCATTTGTTCCTATGTGTGTTTTGTTCGATGTTATCTGTGTTTTGAAACCATAAACCCTCATTTTTTTCTCAGTTCCTGGTATGTAGGTGCTTTGTATTTCCAGCACTATGTTTATTTTTCCCTTCTATGTCTATTTTTTTCCCCTTCTATTTCTGTTTTCCCTTTTTATTTATTGTTATTCCATTCTATTTTAGACTAAATAGCTATGACAACATCATCATCTCATGCGGATACTAGTGGGTCTGTTGCTACCTCTTCTTGTGGCTTGGTGAAGCTAATGGGAGACAACATTGACATAGCATGGAAGTATAATAGCTTAAAAGACCTAAATATTTGAATAAGTGTCAAGTTCAAATGGAGTGTCTCTGAATTATAATAGCTTTAGACCAGTCTCTGATCACTTTTCAGTTATTTTGGAGTCTGCAAAGTTCAAATGGGGTCCAATGCCTTTTAGGTTTGAAAACAGGTAGTTATCTCATAGTTCTTTTGTTCCTTTGGTGATAAATGTTTGGGAGAATACTGAAGTACAAGGTTGGGAAGGGTTTAAATTCATGTGATGTTGGTCTTGATTCTACTAACACAGCTGATATCCAGGTTTTGGCTTTGCTAACATCAGGGAGTAGTCCATCTTGTCCTTCTGTGTCACTTGCATCTTCTTGTGTTCCATCTTCCGTACCTGTTGTCTCTTCCCCGTTAAACAATGTTGTTACTTTTTCAAGTGACCTTAATGAGTTGTCAGGTCATGCTGGCAAAGGCCTCCTTCCTTTGCTTGTCCAAGGCCATACTTCTCCTAGTAATCTTGATGTATGTTCCGCATCGCAGTCTAAGCAAAATACCATGAACATTATTTGCCCAGGTCATGGGAAAGACATGAGAGATCCTAACTCCTTGGAGGACATGAGGGTGAGTTTGGAGGGTGCCAAGGGGTAGGTTAGTCTAATCAGCACACCTCAGACCTATGTCCGCAAAAAGCCTAAATTGATGAAAGAACTAAAAGATTAGCTTCTTCCATGAACTATGAAGGAAGGAAGGAAGGGTAAGCGGGAGAAAAAAGTGATTTTATGAACATCCTTAGTTGGAATGTTAGATGGTTAGGGGACCCTAGGAAGCTGGGAAAGGTGTTTTGAAGCCTAATCCGGAGATTGTGATGATTCAAGAGTCTAAGTTAGAATCTTTTGATAGTTGGCTTTTAAGGGATATGTGGGACCTTAGACGTAAGGATTTTGTCTATTTCCCTTCTATTGGAGCTTCTGGTGGCATAATTCTTATTTGGGATACTTGGTTTGCAAAAAGAGTGGATGCATTCTGTGGAACTTTCTCTCTGTCAGTTTGCTTAGACATTTCAAGGAAAGGAACTTGGTGGTTCATTTCGTTTTAAGGACCGAATAGACCTAGGTTGCGAACTCTTTTCTGGGAAGAACTAAGTTATGTCTGCGGTCTCTGTTCCCCTCATTGGTAGGTGGGAGGTGACTTTAATGTCATAAGATTTCCCAATGAGAAACTAGGCGGCGAGAGAACTACGTCTAGTATGCGTGGTGCATTCATTCGTGATTGTGGGTTAAAGGATCCACCTCTATCTAATGCTACTTTCACTTGGTTTGTAAATAGTGGTCGTACAGTTTTTCTCGATTAGATAGATTATTTTTCCCTAATGATTTCGAGGACGCTGTCCCTGATTTAGTTCAAGAGGTTTACTTCAAATCGGTGTCTAAACATTTGCCAGTTATTTTGGAGCCTACCAAGTTCAAATGGGATCCAATGCCTTTTAGATTTTAGAAAATGTGGTTATCTCATTGTTCTTTTGTCCCTTTGGTGAGGAATGTTTGGGAGAATACAGAAGTACAAGGTTGGGAAGGGTTTAAGTTCATGAAAAAGTTAAAAGGCCTTAAAGATAGTTTGAAAGTTTGGAATTGGGAAGTTTTTGGAGACATCAGAGTTAAGAAAGATGAGAGTCTTAAGGAAATTTAATCCCTAGACAAAATGGATATGGATGGTCATATCTCTAATGAAGATAGAGAGAGAAAGGTTTCTCTGCTAAATGATTTTGGGGAGATTATGTTGAAAGAGAAGATTAGTTGGAGGCAAAAGACCAAGATCCTATGGGCTAAGGAAGGAGATGTGAATTCTAGGCTTTTTCACAAAGTGGCTTTGGGGAGAAAGAGGAAAAGTTTGATTAAGGAGTTCGAAATTGGGAAGGTCAATTTGTTAGAGATAGTGGTCTGATTACCACCGAGGTAACAAGGTTCTTTAAGGATTTATACTCAGAGGAAAACCATTTTAGACCGGTCATTGAAGGTTTAGATTGGTTTCCCATTGGCCAAGACAAGGCTACTTTCTTGGAGAGGCGTAAAAATTGCTATTTGGTGTATGGATAAAGATAAGGCACTAGGCCTTGATGGTTTTACTCTTTTTAAGGATTGCTGGGATGTCATTAAAGTTGATATTTTGAAAGTGTTTGATGGGTTCCGTAGGAATGGAAGGATTGGTGTTAATGTTAATTCAACTTTCATCTCCGTGGTCCCTAAGAAAGAAGGTCAGGCAGAGTCTAGGATTTTTGACCTATTGATCTTGTCACTAGTCTGTATAAGATCATCACCAAAGTTCTTTCTCTCTGATTGGCTGAGGTTTTAGGAGATACCATTTCTAAGAACCAGAACACTTTCATTGTAGTTAGGCAAGTCCTAGATACTGCTTTGATAGCCAATGATATGGTGGACGATATGAACAAAAGGTCTAAGCAATGTCTTGTGTTCAAGTTGGATTTTGAGAAAGCCTATGCCAAGGTTAGTTGGAGTTTTTTAGACAAGGTGGTTCAAAGGAAAGGGTTTGGCTCAATGTGGAGGAATTGGATATCAGGCTATCTTTGAACACTTTCTTGGTTATTGTTAATGGTGACTGAAATCTTGGTTTCGATGTTAGATGGGTTTAAGGCAAGGAGATCCTTTATCCCCTTTCTTGTTCACTTTGGTGGTGGAGGTCCTTAGTTGTCTGCTTTCTAGTGCAATAGATAATGGGTTAGTTAAAGGTGTCAAATTGGGATCCGAAGGGATTGTGGTGTCCCATTTACAGTTTGCCGATGGTACCATTTTGTTCTTGGATAATGACGGAGAGTTTGGTGAAAGTCCTCTTGCTTCTTCAAATTTTTGAGATAGCCTTGGTTGAAAATCAATCTTTCCAAAAGAGTATAGTTGGTATTAATGTTGACCATCAAACTCTTTCGGCCATGGCTTCTTTAGCAGATTACAGATTTTGGAATGGCCTTCGGCGTACTTGGGTGTTCCTTTAGGTGATAATCCTATATTTGCTTCTTTTTAGGATCTTGTGGTGGAAAAGATATCCAAGCGCCTCTAGAATTGGAAGGGGCTTACTTTTCTCTTGGGGGTCGGATCACCCTTATTCAGTCTTGCTTCTCTAGCAATCCCCTTTACTTTTTATCCTTGTTTCGCCTAAAGGTGTAGCCAAATCCATTGAAAAGATTATGAGGGACTTCCTTTGTTCGGGTGCTTTGGATTCGAATCGTGATCATTTGGTCAGTTGGGAGGTGTGTTGTTGTCCACAGAAAAGAGGTTTGGGTCTCGGAAATTTGGTGTCTAAAAATATGGCCTTGGCAACTAAATGGCTATGGCGCTTTCCTTTAGAGCCACACTCTCTATGGCATCAGGTTATTAAGAGTACGTATGGCTTGGACAAGAATGGTTAGGATGCTAAATCTGCATCACTTGCTTCTCATTATAGCCCTAGACATTCATATCCCATGGTTATTCTACTTTCTGGCATATATTTTCTTTGAAGGTGTGGAATGATTCTTTTTTTTAACTTTTGGGAGGATAACTAGGTAGGGGACACCTCTTTTAGGTTTTATTTCCCTCATCTATACCGTCTTTACTCTTTACACAATGTCCCAATCCAAAACTTCTATAGTTGTCAAGACTCCATTATTTCTTGGGATTTTCACTTTTTTAGAAATTTGAATGATAGAGAGGCTTCATAGTTAGTTGTCCTTTTGGGTCTCATTGAGTTTGTTAACATGTCTTCCACCTCAAATAAAAGTTTATGGTCTCTAGATTATGTTGGGTTGTTCACTTGCAAGTCTTTTTTCCAGTTTCTAACTCACTCTTTGCTTTCCCCATCTGTTCTCCTTGAGAAACCTATTTTGAAGTCCAAAGCTCCCTGTAAGGTCAAATCCTTTATTTGGGTAGTTGTGTTTAATAGAATTAATACTAATGACATGTTGCAGGTTCGAAGGCCTCTCATGGAAATTTCCCCTAATGTGTGTTATGTGTGGTGTAAATATAGAATCTTGGGTGTGCGAGATACTTTTTTGTTGACTCGATTTGTTGACTTTTGGAGGAGGAAAGAAGCTAACTGCTTATGGCAATGTATAATTTTTGGCATTATTTGATGCATCTGGTTAGAACACAACTCGCGTTTTTGATGGAAATTTCTTAGACTTATGTATTGTGGGAGGAGATTAGGCATTTATCATCTGTTTGGTGTAAAGCACACAATCTCTTTAGAAGATTCTCCCTCACAGATATTTCGAGAGATTGGAAAGCTTTACTTCATAGATAAATTTTGTATTTTTTGGTTAGAGGTTCTCTTATCCTCTTGCTTTGTATATTCTCCTCTCTTCTTAATGAAATTCTTATTTTATCAAAAAAAATTAACTTCATGGTGAATTGTCCGTCTGGAACAATGTTTGTGAAAAGTGTTGATGCTTCATATATGAAGACGGGGATGAAAGTGTTTTGAGTTGTTAGATAAGTTTGTGGTGGAGATTGGAGAAGAAAATGTCGTCCAAGTGATGACTGACAATGGGAGCAATTGTGTTGGCCAGTAAGAAACGTCGTCTATCCTATTATCTCCTTTAATTATTAGCTACTTATGTGACTAATGTAGTTTTATTCAATTTAAGTCATAATATTCATAGGTAAAATGCTTCAAGTACATAGGAAGAATCTTTTTTTGACTCCGTGTGCTGCACATTATGTGGATTTATTGTTAGAAGATATTGGAAAGATTGCTCAGAGTAAGAGGGCAATACAAAATGACATTTCTCTTGTAGGTTTCATCTACAACCATGGTTATTAAACTCTCGAGTTAACTCGTAAACTCTTACGAGTTTACGATTTTACTACACAAACCGAGTTAACACTTAAGTAAACTCTTTTTTGGTAAACTCGTACGAGTTTAAGTAAACTCTCGATTCTACTAGCGAGTTTACGTGTTAAAATCTATCTACGAGTTTACGAGTTTACCTCAAAATGTACAAATTTTGTAACTTTGTTAGATACTTACCAAATTTTTTTTTATATTAGATAATATATATTGAGTTTATTTAGCTAATTTAATATATTTATCATAATTGATCTATGTTTTATTGAACTATAAAATAATACCGATATTGAATAAAATAAGACATAACTGCTAAGTGTCATGCATTAAGGTGTATTTATGATATTTCTTTCATTAATTTAATTTAAAGTTAACATTATTCAATTTTAATTATAAATACAATATTTAATCAAGTTTAGTTCCTAATTATATTGCTTATAACATAATTTTTTACGTATGTAAACTCATACGATTTTACGAATCGAGTTTACGATTCGAGTTTACGATTCGAGTTTGTTGAGACTCCACGAGTTTACTTAAACTCTCGAGTTTGACAACCTTGTCTACAACCACTCATTGGCGTTAAACACAATTAGGAAATTTACCAACAAGATGGAGTTGGTAAGGCATGGAGTGACAAGGTTTGCTACAACATTCCTTACATTGCAAAGGTTAAACAAAGTAAAGAATAGCCTAAGCAGGATGTTTACTTTAAATGAGTGGTCGGACTCCAAGACAACTAAGGAAGCTAAGGGGAAAAGAACAACGAATATGGTGCTTAGGTCATCATTTTGGAATGATGTAGACTACTCCATTAAGGCCATGAGGCCTTTGTCCATGTGCTTAGGCTTGTGGATAATGAGAAAAAGGCTGGAATGGGGTATGAAGCACATATATGAAGCGATGGATAGGGCTAAGGAAGCTATCCAAAGGTCTTCCAAGAATAATGAGGCCATGTACAAGGACATTTTTTATATCATTGACAAAAAATGGGAATGTCAACTTCATCATCCATTGCATGCAACTGACTATTTTCTTAACCTTGAGTTTTACTATCTAAATTCGCAAAGAATTGAGAGTGATCATGAAGTAATGGATGGGCTTTACAAGACCATTGATAGGTTGATTCCAGACTTGGAGAAGGCCCAAAAGGTGAATTTGTATAAGAGGGCCGGTGGCATAGTTGGAGGAAGATTGACTATGTCACAAAGGGACAAGGTGGCTCCGGGTAAGAATTAATAAACTTTTAACCATATATATAAATTTGGTTCCCTTATGCTTTTTAGTAATGCTAATTAGTTGATTATTGCATCATTGCTGAATGGTGGAGGAAGTATGGAGCATCTGCTCCTAACTTGCAACAATTTGCAATCGAACTGTAGCCTAACTTGCAGTTCAACGGGATGTGAGCGCAGTTGGAGCACTTTTGAGCATGTAAGCAAATGTCTGGTGTCAATTAGATAGTCATACTTCCATTTAGTGGTTTTAAAACTATCAAGTTCGTTTGATCTATGATATGAATATGATAGGTTCATTCCAAAAAAAAAAAAGAGCAAGCTTGAGCATCAAAGGTTGCAAGACTTGTTTTTTGTCAAGTACAATCAAACTCTTAAAGAATGCTTTGATGCTCGAGATGTCATTGATCCCATTCTCTTAAATGACATTGATGATTGTAGTGAGTGTGTTACATACCTTGACACCGAAGCCACCAAGAAAGGAAAGGCAATAACCCCTTTTCCTCTCCATTAATCCCGAAAAGGGAAGATTCGGTCAGCTAGTGATAGCTAAATTAGGATTTGAATTATTAGTATTAATTAATTAGATTAGGATTTGAATTATTTATTTAGATCAGCATTTGAATTATTGAATAAGGAGAAAATCTAGTAGTTAGGATTGAGAGAATAAGGTAGTTAGGAGTAGAGATTTAGTAGGAGATAAGATTTTACCCAACCCATGATTCTCTCTCACAAGTGGCTATAAGTGAGACCTTTAAGGGAAGCGTTTGCGTATTGAGGAAATTAGGCTAGGCTAGGAGGACCAAGGGATCCTAAACTCCCAGAACTATTTTCTATTATTATTATCATCAATTATTCAATTCAGCTTTAACCATTTATGCACTGTGTTGCTCTGTAATTCCCCTCTGGAATTGCTGAACCTTAATTAAAATTCCTTAAGTATTATTAATCAGATCAGCCGATACCAGTTCTTACAATTGGTATCAGAGCATCGATCTTGGGAGAACGGTGTATGGTTTCCACCCGCGCAGGCATGGAGGCTAGGATGGATGATTTGGAGAGGCAGGTGGAAGAGATAAGGGTAGCTCAAGCTCATCACATGACCCTTTTGCAGCAGCTGCTGGACAGGATGCCACCACTGCAACCGAGCGGCAACCAAGGGCACGAGGACAGAGGTTCAGGCGAAGGAGACGGAGAGAGAAGGGAGAGACAAGAGATGAACCGGAACCCCGGCGTTTCGAGGCCACTCGAAAATTGGAGGTCCCGAATTTTGGGGGAGATGGAGCCTCAGATTGGCTAGTTAAGATGGATAGATATTTCAAAGTAACACAGGCAGCCCCTCAGGACCGGATGGACATTGTTGCCCTAGCTCTGGAAGGTGAAGCTCTAACCTGGATGGAATGGTGGGAGGAGCACACTCCCTCACTCAGCTGGGAACAATTTAGAGCAGACCTGCTCAGGCGGTTCCAATCAGGAGCCGCCCTGAACCCATTGGCACCCCTGCTGGAGGTGAAACAGGTGGAAGGAGTAGCGAGGTATAGGAGAGAATTCGAGGCAGCTGCTAGGTCTCACAAAAACTTGGGAACGGAGGCATTGCTCTGCATCTTTGCCAACGGGCTGAAAAGAGAAATTCAGGCAGAGATTGAGGTTGCAAGGTTCGATAATTTGCCGGCTTTGATGGACAAAGCTATGGCCATCGAATGGCGGAATCAGGCGTGGAAAGAGTCAGGAATAAATCCAGGAAGCCGAAGATGGGATCCAGGAACCAGATACAGCAGCACCAGCGGAGGACCCTCCGCAGGGTCATTCTATTCCAAACCGGCGGGATCCACACGGCCACCCGATAATAGGACAGGGACACGCACAGAAACAGGGCACCAGACCAGCCAGAAATCCACCTAGTCCATGGCGGGGAACAGACCTGTTCCACTATTGGGAGGGAGTGCGGCGGGAACCCCAGACCGGTTAATACCCGACGGCTATCGAATGAGGAGTGGGCGGAGAGGCAGAGAAAAGGTCTCTGTTTTCGTTGTGGAGAAAAGTGGGGGCAGGATCACCGGTGCGCCATGAAACATTATCAAATTTTGCTCTTAGAGGATGAGGGAGGGGAAGAAACGGAGGACGAAGCCACACCCCAGCAAGAGGCACCCGTACACATCGAGGATAAAACGGAGCTACAGCTATCTTCTTATAGTTATTGGGGTTTGACATCCCACAAGACATTTAAGCTGCTGGGAACAATCCATGGTCACAAGGTAGTAGTGCTCATTGACCCTGGCGCCTCAGCTAATTTCCTAGCTACCGAGGTAGTCCAGAGGTTATCTCTGCCAGTCAAAAAGATTAGAGAATTCCAGGTTGAAGTGGGAAACGGGACAATAGAAAGAGGACAGGAAGGTTGCGAAGCGGTTCCGCTCAACATCCAAGGCGTACAATTATTCCAGGACTTCTTCGTCATGAAGCTAGGCTGCTCGGAGGTTGTTTTAGGCGCCGGGTGGTTAGCTAGTTTGGGAAGATTCGTAGGCAATTACCAGGAGCTGACCTTGAGCTGGGAACAAGGAGGAGAGCAGAAATTTTTACAGGGAGATCCATCCCTAAGCCGTAGCAAGGCGTCATGGAAGAATACCCTCCACGCCTTCAAAAAACAGGGAGAAGGCTTTGTTATCACATCATTCTCCATGGTAACCAGGGAAACTGAAGAAGAACCAATGTCCGCAGAAACTGAGGAATCCAGGAATTCCAAGATCTTTTCCAACCACCAGAAGGATTACCCCCACCACGTGCAAATGATCATACCATTCTCCTCAAGGACGGAGCCACCATACCCCGCATCCGGCCATACAGGTATCCCCACTACCAAAAATCTGAGATTGAAAAAATTGTGGATGATATGTTGCAGTCAGGGATAATCAGACCGAGTACCAGTCCTTTCGCCAACCCGGTGATTCTAGTCAAGAAGAAGGATGGTAGCTGGCGCTTCTGTGTAGATTATAGGGCACTTAACAAGGAAACAGTAGCGGACAGATTTCCCATTCCGGTGATCGATGAGTTGTTAGATGAGCTGGGAGAGGCCGCCGTGTTTAGCAAGTTGGACTTCAAATCAGGCTACCACCAGATCCGAATGAGGGAGGAGGACATTCACAAGACCGCGTTTCGTACTCACGAAGGGCATTATGAGTTCCTGGTCATGCCCTTTGGCCTAACCAACGCTCCGTCCACATTTCAAGCCCTAATGAACCAACTATTAAGGCCCTTTTTGCGCAGGTTTGTTCTCGTTTTCTTCGATGACATCCTCATCTACAACAAAGATCTCAACCACCACTGGGAGCACTTGCGCCAGGTCTTTACAGTCCTCCGCCAACATCAGCTGTACCTCAACAGAAAGAAGTGTCAATTCGCCCAAAGACAAATTGATTACCTAGGACACATCATCACCCAAGAAGGAGTGGCGGTAGACCCCACCAAGGTCCAAGACATGCTAGATTGGCCAGCCCCGAAGGACATCAAAGCCTTGCGAGGATTCTTGGGCCTAACCGGTTACTACCGCCGTTTTGTAAAGAACTACAGTAGGATCACGTGGCCCCTCACCCAACTCCTCAAAAAGGACAAATTCTGCTGGAACGCTGAGGCCCAGACCGCCTTCGAGGCCCTCAAGACAGCCATGACTACAGTCCCGGTCCTTGCCGTCCCATCATTTTCCAAGCCTTTTGCCCTTGAAATCGACGCTTCAGGCAAAGGAATAGGGGCTGTTCTGCTACAAGAAGGACGACCGGTGGCGTTTATGAGCCAAAAACACTCAGACAGGGCCCAGTCCAAATCCGTGTATGAAAGGGAGCTGATGGCTATGGTTTTGGCAATTCAGAAGTGGAGGCATTATCTGCTAGGCCAACATTTCACGGTTTATACTGACCAGAAGAGCCTAAAATTCCTCACCGAGCAACGCATTAGGGGAGAAGAGCAACAGAAATGGATGGCTAAACTACTTGGGTTTGACTTCGAAATAAAATACAAGGCGGGGCAAGACAATAGGGTGGCCGATGCGCTATCAAGGAAGTTCCAGCTCGCCTCAATCTCGGTCATAGCAGCAGAAAAATGGGAGGAGCTCACTGCAGAGGTTCAGAAGGATCCCAGGCTCAAGGACATCATGCAGGATTTATTAGCAGGCAAGGCAACCCTAACCGGTTACTCCCTCCACAATGGCAAACTATTGTACCGAGGCAGATTAGCAGTTCCACGGAATTCAGCATTAATCCCCAAGATACTCAAGGAATTTCACGACACAAGACTAGGAGGCCACTCCGGTTTTTTCAGAACATATAAAAGGATATCCGACGTTGTCTATTGGGAAGGGATGAAGCGTTCTATCATGGACTATGTGAAGCGGTGCCCCGTTTGTCAAACCAATAAGCATTCCACCCTCAGTCCCGCAGGCCTCTGGCAACCCCTACCCATCCCCACCAACATGTGGTCTGACATCTCCATGGATTTCATTGGCGGCCTACCCAAGGCCCACGGTAAGGACAACATATTCGTAGTGGTTGACCGCATGACCAAGTACGCCCACTTTTTTCCCTTATCTCATCCATACACGGCCAAGGAAGTAGCGAGCTGTTTGTTAAAGAGATTGTGAAGCTCCACGGATTTCCAAGCTCCATTGTTTCTGATCGTGACAGGGTTTTTATGAGTTCCTTTTGGGCGGGAATTTTTAAGGAGGCAGGCACCGCTCTTAAGATGAGCTCGGCTAACCACCCACAAACCGATGGTCAAAGTGAAGCCGTCAACAAATGTGTAGAGACCTACCTTCGTTGCTTCACCGGGGCCAGGCCCAAACAATGGCCTCGATGGCTCAATTGGGCGGAGTACTGGTACAACATTAACTACCATGGCTCCATAAAAATGACCCCCTTCCGTGCCTTATATGGCAGGGAACCCCCCTTGTTACTTCGCGGAGGAAGTGAAGTAGCCGTGGAAGAAGTACGCAGCCTGATGGAAGAACGCAACCAGACGTTGGACGAGCTGCAGTTCCAGCTAGAGCGCGCTCAGAACAGGATGAAGACTTACGCGGATAAGAAACGGCGAGATATCTCCTTCGCTCTTGGTGATCAGGTTTATCTCAAGCTCCAGCCCTACCGTATGAAGACCCTGGCCAAACGAGTGAATCAGAAGTTAAGTGCTCGCTTCTATGGCCCTTTTCCTATCCTGGAACGCATCGGCCAGGTAGCTTACAAGCTCCAGCTCCCCGCGGACGCCCGAATACACCCTGTGTTCCATGTCTCCCTCCTCAAGAAATGTGTGGCACCCCCTGATCTAGTCCAACCTCTTCCCTCGGCCCTCACGGACGAGTACGAGCTCCAGATCGAGCCTCAGCAGGTTCTGGCCTTCCGCAAAAATGGCACCGGGCAATGGGAAGTCCTCCTCAAATGGAAGAACCTCCCTGACTTCGAAAATTCTTGGGAGCTAGCAACAGAGATCCAAGCAGCATTTCCATCTTTTCACCTTGAGGACAAGGTGAATTTTGAAGGGGAGGGTATTGTTACATACCTTGACACCGAAGCCACCAAGAAAGGAAAGGCAATAACCCCTTTTCCTCTCCATTATTCCCGAAAAGGGAAGATTCGGTCAGCTAGTGATAGCTAAATTAGGATTTGAATTATTAGTATTAATTAATTAGATTAGGATTTGAATTATTTATTTAGATCAGCATTTGAATTATTGAATAAGGAGAAAATCTAGTAGTTAGGATTGAGAGAATAAGGTAGTTAGGAGTAGAGATTTAGTAGGAGATAAGATTTTACCCAACCCATGATTCTCCTCTCACAAGTGGCTATAAGTGAGACCTTTAGGGGAAGGGTTTGGGTATTGAGGAAATTAGGCTAGTCTAGGAGGACCAAGGGATCCTAAACTCCCAGAACTATTTTCTATTACTATTATCATCAATTATTCAATTCAGCTTTAACCATTTATGCACTGTGTTGCTCGGTAATTCCCCTCTGGAATTGCTGAACCTTAATTAAAATTCCTTAAGCATTATTAATCAGATCAGCCGATACCAGTTCTTACCGAGTGGTTCATGGGAAATGGGAAAAATGGGTGCGATGGCCATAGATGCTGAAGATGAGTTGGTATATGGTGCTGATATTGACGGGGCTGATGAGCCTCTAAGAGTCATTAGGTTTACTTCAAGAAAAGGGAAGGAGATTATTGCTCAAGTAGTAGTTCAAGAAGAAGAATCTGATAAGGAGACATTGTCCGAAGATGAGGGGCCAGGAGAGGAGTTCTTTAGATGTGACACCGAAGAAAGTGATGAAGAGAATAATGATGATAATTATGAGTGATGAAGTGGAATATTGGTTTTTTGTTCGTGTTTAGTAACTTCAAATTTGAATTAGGGAGTAATTAACTTGAATGTTCGTTTTTTGTTAGTCTCTAGAGACTAAGAATTTGAAATAAGGAGTGATGAACTTGAATATTTGTTTTTTGTTAGTCTCTAGAGACTTAGACTTTGAATTAGGATGCTATATTATCTATTTTAGCAACTATTTTTATGCATTACAATGTTAGATTAATGGTTCAAGCAAGTTTCTTTTGGTATATGAATTATGATGTTAACTTTGAATTATTAATGAACATTATATGTATGGTTTATAAATTGCACATTATTTTATATATTAATTCAAATAGCGGTCATCCCGTTTCTGCTATCCTGCTATAGCATTTTTTGGGGTCGACTGCTCCGCACTGCTATCCGCGATCGATGACTATGATTTAGACACTTCACGAATTGCAACGCCTTAATGACACGCAATACTAAATATCTGTTGAGGTTATTTTATATTTGTGAAATATCTTTCAATCCCCGACTATTTTACAAATATTTTACAAATTTATGCATAAGAGAATGTATCAGTAGGATTGATCATATCTTTAGTGTAAACTTTCTAACGAAGTAATATGTATCTTGTTGACTAAACCTATACTCCATATATTTGCACCAAAATCACACACACACAAGTTGTAGCCTTTAACAAATTTAAGAGAATTTATTAATTTTAAGCACTTCTATGGTCTTGGGCTCATCTTGGTTTCACGAATATTTACGAGAATAAAACCTCAAAAATTCTCAATCGGAGTGACACCACTCCTATTTTCACATAGGTGAAATCCTTTTGATAAATAATATTATCGAACCATTAAGAGTTTTAGCTCACCCTCCTAAATACATACAACTCTAAATTCTATATCTAAGTGCTCTGGTTATAGATGACTTGTTATTATCCATTGAACCTTGTTTATGTCCTAGTAGAATAAGGTTGAGTTCTCATCATTTAATAACTATAGGTTTATGTCCTAGTAGAATAAGGTTGAGTTCTCATCATTTAATAACTATAGGTTTTAATCGTATTTTAGTAGTAGTCTCTTTGAATTTATCCCTCGACAAACCTTTAGTCAATGAGTTTGTAAATTTCTGTTCATGTTTACATCTGTTATGGTAATTGTACCATGTCCTTTAATTGCCTCACAAACTCATGTCTAAAGTTTATGTGTCTTGACTTTCTATCATAAACCTTGTTTTATGCTTGAGACATAGATGATTCACTATCATAGAAAATCGAAATGACAGTCATTGATGATAGAAGATCAAAAGGTGGGAGGACAAGAGCTCTTATAAAAAACAATAGTAAACCAAAAAACTATCAATGAAGTAGGGCTTTCCAATCTCTCAACATATTGGAGAGAGAAGTCATCTGTTGAGATTATGTGCTTCACACCAAGTTGAAGTGGTACACTTAATCCTATCCCAAGAACATGCTTAGCAAGAAATTGTCGATAAAAACATGAGAATTGGGCTCAAGCTTGATACACCAAAAAGTAACAAAAATGCCACATTGCCGCAAAATATTGGTTTTCTTCCTACTCCCAAGACCAAAAAAACTTGTCAATGAGAATTGATCTAAGGTTGCAGGGTGCACCCAGCACTCATCCAAGATACCAAACAGACAGTTCCATAAGGATTCAACCATATAAATGCAAGAACAAATGTGTGACTGATTTTGAATTGACACCACACATAACACACACATAAAGGGAAATAGCCTTATGTGGCCTACGAACCTGCAATATGTCATATGTTAAGCACAATTGTCCAAATAAAGGATTTGACTTTACAAGGAGTTTTGGATTTCCAAATGTGTTTTTCAAGGTGGAAAGAGTTTATGCTTAAGGAGTGAGTTGGAAACTGAAAATAAGATTTACA
Source organism: Nissolia schottii (assembly GCA_003254905.1). Lineage (NCBI taxonomy): Eukaryota > Viridiplantae > Streptophyta > Magnoliopsida > Fabales > Fabaceae > Nissolia > Nissolia schottii. Next base: position 25,343 of record QANU01116160.1, on the reverse strand, counting down.
AGAGAATAGGCCAGAGCCTTCAAGAGAGGATCTTATGTTTGGATTAAGTGATAGCGTAATAGTATCTAGGTGACCTAATAGGACAACTAATTCATAGGACTCTAAAAAAATTAGAAGTTCCAAGAAGAAGTAGAGTCCGACACTCTATAAAAACTTTGAATAGGTGCATTGTGTGAAGAAGATAGGCTAGATAGGAGAGGAAAAGCAAGACTAAAAGAGGAATTGTCTATCTGTTGGTCCTCCCAGAAGGAAAAACAGGAGCCGTTATCGACCTTCAAGGAAAGCAAAGGACGAAAGGAAAATTAGCATCCCACCCATTTATATCCAAGCCATACATACTTTGGATAACCAGATGTCATAAAGAAAGAGACTCTAAAGGAAAATGCCATAGCCATTTAGCCGCCAAAGCAAAATTTTTAGACAAAACCACCTTTCATCTTAGGGCGACAACATACCTCCCAACTAACCAAGTGATCACATTTCATATCCAAAGCACCTGATCAAAGAAAGTCCATCATGATCTTTTCAGTAGAATTTGCAACCCCGACTAGTATACGAAACAAATATAGGAAGTATAGAAGTATACTTAAAAGACAAATTGGAATAAGGGTGATTCGACCCCCAAGAGAAAAATAAGCTCCTTTCCAATACCAAGGAGCCTAGAAATCTTTTTCACAAAGGGATCCCATAAAGAAATTGGGGTTCCCGCCCAAAGGAACACCCAAATACACTAGAGGCCGTTCCAAGATTGACAACTTGCTAGAGAGGGCTTGAGGGTCAATATTGATACCAGCTAATCCACTTTTTGACCAACTAATTTTGAACCCAGAGGATAACTCAAAAATTTGAAGAACAAGGACATTTGAAAAACTCTATCAATATCTAGGAACAAAATGGTTTCATTAGCAAATTGCGAATAAGAGACCACAATCCCTTTAGAACCCACTTTGACTCCTTCAATTAACCCATTCTCAATAGCCCTAGAGATCAAATGGCTTAGAACATCTACAACCAAAGTGAAAAGGAAAGGTAATAAAGGATCTCTTGCCTTAAACCCCTTTCACCTTTTAAACCATGATTTTGGCTCTCTGTCAACAATCATATAAAAAGTACTCATAGTGAGACACCTTGAGATCTCCTCCATCGAGGACCAAACCCTTTTCAATGAAACACTCTATCTAAGAAACTTCAGCGGACCTGTCATTATGCCTTTTCAAAGTCCAATCGAAAAACAAGGCTTTGCTTTGATCTTTTCCTCAAAACATCAACCACTTCGTTGGCTACCAAAGTAGCATCTAAAATTTTCCTTCTTGCGACAAAAGCACTCTAATTCTCGAAAATAAAATAATGTCTCCTAACACCTCATTAAGATGCAGAGAAAGAACCTTTGTGATAATTTTGTACAAGCTGGTGACAAGAGTGATTGGTCTATAATCTGACTCTAACCGATCTATCCTTCGTAGGAATCAAAGGAGATAAATGTGGAATTAATGTTGATGCCAATCTTTCCATTCCTATGAAACTACACGAACGCTTTCAAAAGATCGGCTTTAACAACATCCTAGGAGATTTAAAAAAGAAACCAAGAGTAAATCCATTTGGACCTAGTGCTTTATCAATATATGCACTCCAAATAGCCTTCTTAGTTTTCTCTTCTTCAAAGGGTCTCTCCAAAAAAGGTTGATAGCAAATCAATCTAGACCTTCAATGAAAGGACTAGCAAGGTGTTCCTCCGAACAAAGACAATGCACATACTCACACAAATCCACACACTCAAATGAGGGGGCATATGCTGTAACACCCCTGTTAGTTGCCCACTTCCATGGTAGTAAGCAATGCAGGGTTGTTATGCGTTGTGCCGGGTTAACTTTTACCCTTACTTTCACCTTTGCAAATAGTTCTTATGCGAAATTATGGACCAATTTGAAAATTATTCTTTTACAGTACCAGTTTGTAAATTAGGGGCCGTGCGTGATTTAAAGAACATATAACAACAGTCGCTATAGGTTAAGGGTAACTGAAGCAAATCATAAAGAGTATATGTGCGTACATATATAAATACAACCAAGGTCCAACATCAGTACACATTGTCATAATAATAAATATGTACACAAAATGGATCTAAGTCCTCATACATAATACAAAACATAAGCCATCAAAATGTCGCTATCATCCCGGTGCCTTGCCTTCCATCTGCTGTCAGCCCGAACGCTTCGTACACCTGCTGGATCCATAACCGAGTGGGGGTGAGAACTCTCAGTCCTCAGTGGGGTTCCTTAGCACTAACTACGGTTCATTTACTCGGGTATCCTCCAGGCCGCTCAGGAGATCTCTAAGTGATCATACATACTAAAACCCTA
>QANU01116160.1:0-20505 GCA_003254905.1 Nissolia schottii | reverse complement strand
TTTTTTTTTTTTTTTTCTACTATGAATATCATAAAATATCGGTTTCGTAATCACATGGGAATAATTGATTGAATGATTGTTTCATAACATATATAGAAAATGAGACACTTGATGACATTGATAATGAAAAATAATTGAACGCGTTCAAAATATAAAAAACGAGAAGAGAACAATTGCAAATTGATCTTTTATTCATTTGGATTGATGTATTTTTTGATGCCTAAATGTAATTATGTGATATTTCTCGCTATGTTTATATAGTTTTTTTTGGAATAAAAGAAAATTTTCATTAAGTAGAGAAGAGAATTACGGAAAGTAAGAGTATAAGAAATCCTCAATAAAGAGACAACAACATTAACCAAAAACTATAGAAGTTATCAATGAAGTAAAGTGTCCAAACCTCTCAAAATATCTGTGAGAGAGAATCCTCCAAAGAGATTGTAAGCTTTACACCAAACAGATGATAAGCACCTAATTTTCTCCCACAAAACATGTCTGTCTAAGAAATTGACGTTGAAAACGCGAGAGTTGTGCTCTAGTCAAATACACCAGATTGTGACAAAAACTATACATTGCCACAAGTAGTTAGCTTCCTTCCTCCTCCCAAAGCCAACAAATATAGTCGTCATAAGGTATTTAGGGTCACTGGACATACCCAAGGTTCACCAAAGATCCCAAACAAATTATTCCACAAAAGGCTAGCTGCTAAACAGTGCAAAAATGGTGTGCAACTGATTCTGAATTTGCACCACACAACACACACGTCAGGGGAAATAGCCTTATGAGGCCTTTGAGCCTGCAATGTGTGATTAGTATTAATTCTATTAAGCACAACTGTCCAAATAAAGGATTTGACCTTAAAAGGACCTTTGGACTTCCAAATAGGTTTTTCTAGGAGAAAAGAGGCTGAAAGTAAGGATTGAGTTAGATACTGAAAACATGACTTGCAAGTGAACAACCCAGTAGAATCTAGAGTCCAAACTCTTTTGTCTAGGGAGGAAGACATGTTAACAGAATCAAGGAGACCCAAAAGAAAAAGTGGGAATCTCAATAAATAATAGAGTTCTAACCACTATAAAAGTTTTGGATAGGGGCATTGTATAAAGAAGACAATATAGACAAGGGAAAGAAAACCTAAAAGAGGAGTTCCATACCCAGTTGTCCTCCCAAAAACTAAAATGAGAACCATTCCCCACTTGCAAGGAAAGTAAAGGCATTAAAATTAGAGTAACCTTGAGATATAAATTTCCAGGGATTAAAATTAGAAGTAAGTGAAGTTGATTTAGCTTCCTAACCATTCCTGTCAAAGCCATACTCACTCCTGATAACCTGATGCCAAAGAGAGTGTAGTTCTAAAGGAAAATGCCATAGCCACTTAGTTGCAAAGGCCATATTTTTAGACACCAAATTGCTTAGACCCAAACTTCTTTCTTTGATCAACAACACATCTCCCAACTAACCAGATGATCATGTTTCAAATCCAAAGCGCTTGACCAAAGAAATTCCCTCATGATCTTTTTAATGGATTTGGCTACACCACTGGTAATTGGAACAATAAGTAAAGGGGTATACCAGAGAGGCAAGACTGAATTACGGTGATATGATCCCTTGGAAAAAAATAAGCCCCCTTCCATTTCCTAGGTGCTTGGAGATCTTTTCCATCATAGGGTCCCAAAAAACTGCAGATCTAAGGTTGCCACCTAAAGGAACGCCCAAGTAAACTAGAGGTCACTCCAAAGTTTGACAGCTTGCTAGGAAGCCATGTCAGAGAGGGTTTGAGAGTCAACATTAATACCGGCCATACCACTTTTGGATAGATTGATTCTCAACTCGGAGGCTATCTCAAAAAGCTGAAGAAGCAAGAGGACATTCACCAAGCTATCCTTTTGATTATCTGAGAACAAAATGGTATCATCACGAATTGTAGATGGGATACCACCCTTCGAATCTCACTCTCATACCTTTAACTAACCCATTCTCTACCGCCGTGGAAATCAAGAGACTAAGGACATCTACCACCAAAATGAACAAAAAAGGGGATAAAGGATCTCCTTGCCTTAAACCCCTCTTACCTCGAAACCATGATTTCGGCTCACCATTAACAGTAACAGAGAAAGTCCTTGTAGAGAGGCAACTTGAAATCCAATTTCTCTACCTAGGACTAAAACCTTTCCTAAGAAGCACCTTATCCAAAAAACTCAAGCTGACATTGTCGTAGGCTTTCTCAAAGTCCAACTTGAAGACAAGATATTGTTTTGACTTTTTCATATCATCCACCACTTCGTTGGCTATCAAGGCAACATCTAAGATTTGTCTACTTGCAATGAAAGCACTCTAATTCTTTGAGATGGTGTCTCCTAAATCCTTAGCCAAACAAATAGAAAGAACCTTAGTGATGATCTTATGCAGATTGATAACAAGACTAAATGGCCTAAAATCTCACTCTGACTGACCTATCTTTCTTAGGGATCAAGGAGATAAAAGTAGAGTTAATGTTAACTCCAATCCTTCCATTCCCATGGAACTCATGAAACACTTTCAAGATTTCAACTTTAACAACATCCCAACAATCCAGAAAAAAAACCAATGGTAAAACCATTTGGACACGGTGCCTTTTCTTTATCCATACACCAAACAACCTTTTTAACGTCCCTTTTAGCAAAAAGTCTCTCCAACAAAGCAGCCTTTTCTTGACTGATAGCAAACCAATCTAGACCTTCAATGAAAGGTCTAGAATGGTTTTCTTCTGCATATAACAAAGAACCTTGTAATCTCCGAAGAAATAGACCACTTTATCTAACCATCTGACCATCCCCAATATCCAACTCCTTAATCCTATTTTTCTTCTTTCTCCTAGAAGCCACTTTATGAAAAAGTCTTGAATTCACATCTCCTTTCTTGGCCCGTTGGATCTTGGTCTCTTTCCTCCAATTGATCTTTTCTTTCAACAAAACCTCCTCAAAATCATTGAGTAGAGAGACCTTTTTCTCTCTACCTTCACCATTTATGAGGCCATCCATATCCAACTTATCCAAGGACTCTATCTCTTTAAGAATTTCATCTTTTCTAACTCTGATGCCACCAAACACTTGGTTCCAAACTTTCAATTTTTCTTTAAGGCCTTTCAGTTTTCTCATGAACTTAAACCCTTCCCATCCTCGAGCATTTGTATTCTCCCAAAAATCTCTCACCAGAGGAATAAAAGAGCCACGAGATAACCACATGTTCTCAAACCTAAACGGTGTTGGACCCCAATTGAACTTACCAGACTCCAAAATAACCAGAAAGTGGTCAGAAATAGGTTGAAAGTATACCTCTTTAACTAAAGAAGGGAAAGTGTCCTCCCAAGCATTGGGGTAAAGGAATCTGTCGAAGTGGGATGACACCGTTTAACCCCTACTCACCGACCATGTGAAAGTAGCATTAGAAACAGGTGGGTCCTTCAAATCGCAATCGCGAATAAAAGTGTGAAAACTATGCATACTAGACATAATTCTCCCGCTGGCTAGCTTCTCATTGGGGGATCTAACAGCATTAAAATCACCTCCCACACACCACTGAGGAGAACAGAGATCACACACATAACTTTGTTCATCCCAGAAAAGAGAGGGAAGCCTAGGTCTATTCGGTTTGTAAACTGAAGTAAACCACCGCATTCCTTTCCCCACAACATCAAAGAGAATAGAAAGAGAAAGAACCACAAAGTGCATCCACTTTTTTTTGCAAACCTCGTGACCCAAATAAGGACCGTACCACCTGAAGCTTTGACAAAACGAAGGAAGACAAAATCTTTATGTCTATTATCCCAAACATCTCTCAAATGCAAACTCTCAAAAGATTCTAATTTAGTCTCTTGGATGAAAAGAGAATGATCATGGCCATTAGGATTGAAGGGCTAAATGGATCATGAAAAGTGAATGTACCCTTTTCTAGGGTCTAGGGAAAACAATTCAATATTAGCTCGCAGCTTAGCACCTCTTCATCGCTTCGACCGGCTACAGCTGGAATTCAATATTACAGGCGTCTTTAGGCGCAGTAAAACCTTTATGTAAGTGATAACAATTCATTATTACCTGCCCTAGCTGCAAATTATTAATTACTTGCAACAACCACTTACTTGATTACGCTAAACAATAGGCTAGGGAAGCCAATAACTAATAAGTTACAGGCTGTTGCCCTAAGGTTACAGCGTTAGACTTATCTTAGGTGCGGTGAGCATTTATAAAGTGGTAACCTGGATTGGATATTTTTAACTTTTTTCTTAAGATCTTTTACGAGACTTGCAACCAAGGGAAAATGAATTCATGATGCGCCCATTCCTAAGGCCATTCCTTTAATACTTCTGGCTCTCGGGAGTCTCTTTGTAGGATACTTGGCCAAAGTGTGACCCGTTAGCCCATAAGTAAGTACTGTGACGAAGCGGCTGTTGCTCACCCAACACGATCATACGAGGTCACAATTCACCCAAGACGATCATCCGGGGTGAACAAGAATTGGGGATCGGATGCGAGCGAAATTCCCGCCAATGGCTGAGATGTTCAGTCGACTCCCTCCCCCTTTGTGGGGGTCTGGACCCCTTACGAGTGAGCAGAAAAGGGAGGAGGAAAGAGGCCAATAACAATCTCTGAGTTATCCTTTCTCCGATCACAAAGGTCCCCTATCCTTCTAGCATTCCAACTAAGAATCTTCATAAAGGCACTTGTTTCTCTGCTTACCCTTCCCTCCTTCATAGTTCACCGATATAGCTAATCTTTGAAGCTCTTTAATCAATTTTGGCTTTTTTGAGAACATAGGTCTTGGGTGTGTTTACTAAAGTAACCTCTCCTTTGCACCCTCCAGACTTATCTCCATGTCATTCAAGAAGGAGTCAGGATCTCTCATGTCTTTCCCATCATCCGGGCAAATAATGGCTATAGTGTTTTCCTTAGACCGCGATGAGGAGCATCCATCAAGATTACCAAGAGAAGTATGGCAAAGGACATGCAATGGAAGGATGCCTTTGCTAGCTTGACTTGACGATTCATTAAGGCCACCTAAAAAAGGTAGGAACATTGATTAACGGGGAAGACAAAAGAGGCAACGAGCAAGGAACAAAAGAAGATGTAAGTGACAAAGGAGGACATGTTGGGCCACTCCCTGATGCTGATTAAGACCAACCCCACAATTGTCGGTTGAGGCAAGAGGTGCTGAAGGGTTCCCTTCTGAGTGTGTGTGCCACAAATAGCTCAGATATTCCCAATAAATAGTCCTGAAGGTTGGGTTGCTACGCCATGTTCTCAAGCTCGTTCTTGAAGTGACTTAATCAACAAGCCATCATCGTCCTCAAAGAAGGTGTCCTCATCATCTCCATTCCAAAGATCAAAAGAGTTTGAGTCTGATTCTGAGCTATCATAGCTACCAAGTAGGTCGACTCTATTATGGTTCTCAACTGCCCTTAGTTGGCTCGTCTCATGCTCATCAAAACGGAATTGAGCAGGGTTACCATGTAAGCCATCTCCAACTAAAGAACCATGAATCCCTGGACCTTTTAGTGGAGAAGAGTTATCTTATTCATGACATGAGGGCTCAAATCAAGTGAGTGTTTTCTTTGGATCCCAAACTTGTTTGACACTCTCTCTAGGCGGGACAAGATTAAGCCGATGAGAGGTGCCCACATGTTTTGTGTGAGCAAGAGGCCCTAATCTAGAGAAAACATTGCCTTTGGGAGCCTTCAACCACATTGGAACTAGGCCCTTTTCACGTTTATGCTCGGACAGTCCAAATTTTTTTGGATTTGTCACTGCCTCCAAAGATAAATCCTTGTAGAACCTTGTAATCTCTTCGGCTATGGCACCACTTTCTCTAACAATCTGACCTTCCCCAATTTCTAGCTCCTTAATTAAGCTTTTCCTCTTTCTCCTGAAACCCACTTTATGAAAAGGCTTAAGAGTTCACATCTCCATCCTTTGCCCAATGGATTTTAGTCATTTGCCTCCAGCTAATTTTTTCTCAGAAAAATCTCCTCAAAATCATTAAGCAAAGAGGCCTCTTCTCATGATCTTCACTAGTGATTAGACCTTTTGTGTCCAAATTATCCAGGGACCTAATCTCTTTAAGGATTTCATCCTTCTTAGCTCTAATATCGCCTAATACTTCCTTGTTCCAACCTTTGAACCTTTCTTTTAGGCCCTTTAACTCTTTCATGAATCTAAACCCTTCCCAACCTTGAACATCAACATTATCCCAAACTTGTATGGTGTATGACCCCCATTTAGTATTTGGAAGATTCTAGAATAATTGGGAAGTGGTCAGAAACCCGGAGATCTTGATCCTAAGTATTGAACCTATTGAATCAAAGCTATTCGGCCATCCATATTTCTACACTTTTTTTTTCTTCCTACAAATTCCATGTAAACATTAGTTAAATTCTCTAATAGACAAATCATCACAGCAAAAGTTTTTAATTTTTTATTTTTACTTGTGTGAAATAGAAATTTACATGGATCCAAAAGTAAGTACAAAACAACTTGTGGCTAAGGGATATCATAAAAAGCCACGTTTTGATTGTACCCATCCGTTTTTGTTTTGGGGTTTTATATAGTGGGGTGACTAAACACAACTGAAAAGATCATCAGGAAATTTCTTTGGTCAAGTGCTCCAGATGTGAGTCGTGATCAACTTGATGTCTTTTTTTATGTTTGATATGTGCGGTTTTACAGATGTGATTTGAATTTATCAACTGATCAAATTTTAGATCTATTAAACATATAGAAGAATTACTGATGATAGATTGACTTGCTCAATACCTCACCATTAGTGATATTAGTGTATATAATATAATTTCACAAGCCACAAGCATTCTTAATCATGGACTGGTTTCTGGTTGATGCCAATAAATAAGCTAGAAAATGGGCTTCAAATGTAACTGGTTGATGCCTTTTGTTTGACCTCGTCTTGGTTGTGAAAGATAATATAATCCATTCCAAGGTAATTTGTTTCAGCTCTCCATGCTTTTAGTCTAATCATAACTGGTAATAGTTTTGCAGTATGCTTATGGATTTTATACTAGTGTTATGACAGTTTTATTGTTTCATCAATGGGGGTTAACATTTTAAATCTGTATTTTATGTAGAATGAATGTTTGGGTAAGCGACTTGCCCATGGTTACCCTTTTCTGGAGGCAGAGGTTGCATACTGTGCACGGCATGAATATTGCGAATCTGCCATTGATTTCATTGCAAGGAGGACTTGTCTTGCTTTCCTTGACACTGATGCAGCAAGACGGGCATTGCCTCGTGTGATTCAAATTTTAGCAGCAGAGCACAAATGGGATAAGTCAAGACAGAAGGAAGAGTTGCAGAAGGCTAAGGAATTTTTGGAGACTTTTAAGTCCTCCAAAAATGCTCAGTTCTATGACGGGAAACACAATTAGAAAGTGCGGTTGATCATCTAGCCACGAATTATAGTAGCTCTGCAGTGGTGGTCTTCTAGTTTTTCATTTCATCAGGGTTCAGAAGAGATAAATGATGTAAACTAAATGATTTGTAAATACACTACATTTCTTATGTTTGTATTCACTTAGAGTGGAACGGTGTTTTTGTGAGTTTTGTTTTGGTGGGAAAGAAAGGAAAAAAATGGTTTTGGGACCTTTAATAATGATTTTGACATGTGAAAATCATAATCAAAATCATAATTAAGTTTTTTAAAATCTTTCATTTCTTTTCCCTTTTAAACAAAACTCACAGACACGTGCTAAGTGGGTTGGCATTGATTGGCCGTCTTACACATGCTGCCTGCCAAAATAATGTTAAACATTGTAAGTCTGCCAGTTGTCCATAAGTTAATGAACGGGCTCTACTTCAGTTTACCGTTAGTCCACTTGGCATTATATTTTTAATGTGTTAAATTTAAATTTATAATTTCTACAGAAAAATGCTTTAATTGTGTTTTTTATTTTTTATTTTTTTGGGCTTAAATAATTTCTACAGAATTTATGCAATTCACGAAACATTTTTTCTTTAATTTTTAATATATTGTGATTATTTTAATTTATATATATTCTTTGATTTCTATTTCTTTCCTTCAATGGTTTTTTTTTTATATACATTTAGTGGTTTTTCTTTATAATTGTAATATGATATTTTGTTTAAATGTATTTTAATTACTATCAATTACATCTATTTAAATTTATTTTTCCACATTTCATTTCTCTTAATAATCAGATTTAAATATTCATATTTTATAATTTTTTAAATAATAGAAAATGCACCTCTAAGAAAAAAAGAGGTTAAAAGACTAGTGCTATATGAGTAGAGGGAAGAGTCTTAGAAAAATAAAAAGAATGAAATAATTAGGAGAATAAACTAAATAAAAGGGAGTGAGGAAGTGAGGGAAGTTTAGAGAATTAAAGTTAAAAGTTAATAGTGAAGAGTGTTGATAGTCGAAAGGGAGTGCCAATAGCCTCATGCAAATTTGTTGGGAATATGAAATTTGGGTTCATAAACCTTTTTTAAACATGACATAACATAATCAATCTTTGAAGGCATGCATCCAAATATTATTTAAAACTAGATAATGGTGGCACATATATTGTGATTAACATCACTCTCCTGAAGTCTCTAGAGACTTATCGTTGCTACTCGTGAACTCTCTAGAATCTCAAATGACACTGTTAACTAGCACATGAACAAAAGAGATGCGATATCAATAGAATAGCTAATGGGACGCAAAATAGTGCACTGAGCATTGCTCTTCAGCACTGTGGTGCCCTAACAACGCCCCAACATCGATGCTGTAACATCCTTTTTTTTTTCGTTAGTGAAAATCTCGTCAGATAAATGCCTATAAATTCTCTTTGTAGGTTAAATATCTAGAAACATGAACTCAGGTTAAAAAAAGTCTGTAGAAATAATTTTGCTTGATTTTGGGAAATTCTGCAGACACTAGATTAATTCCACAGAGTTTAGTGGAGTGTCTAAGGTCTCTAGAAAACGTACATTTACAGAGGAAAAAGTTACAAATACCTTAGATTAACCCAATTCCCTTACTAGAAAAATTAGTAGATCACAAGAATGTGATCGAAATATTTTTAGGAAACCCGTACGTGAAGTACCTGAACCGGTAACGACCAACCCTGATCAAAATTGATCAATATTTGGCCCTAAAATTCTTGGCCACAAATTCGGCCAAGAGACACAAGGGATGCATGGCCATTAATGCTCCATGTAGCAAGTCAATCTTCAAACCTAATAATGACTAGGTGACTAAGCATATGACTAAGCACCATGAGTCATCACATATAAGAGCAAGATTGGAATTGGAATTTATCCCAAGGACAATTATGGAAGAAAATTTTGAGCTCCTTGGCCTATAAATACCCCCATGGAGTCTTCAAAGAAGACATAGGAGAAAACCTTGCCAAAACTCTGTCCGTTTACATAATCAGTCGTTATCCTATCAAAACACTGACCCTGAAACTTCACTGCACAAAACCTAGACTTAACTTCCCTAACCTTAACCTCATAGATTTCTCTTAGTCTTCCTAAAGAAAGGCTTTCATACACCTACCATAGGAAGAGCTTGGAGCATCAAAGCAAGCTAGGATTCCGCGTAGACTCTTGGAACCGTTTGCAACAACTGTACAAGTGGGTAAACCGACCTCTCCACTGTCTATGTGATTTTATGCTAGATGATGTATGATGTTAGGATGTTTTATATGTGACTATGATTGTATATATGTTGTTGAGATTTATCTGGAAACTGTTGGTGTTATCTGTGACTCTGTCAGAATTTAGGTAGACCTAAGTTTGGAATAGGAGCATAACACGTTTTGAATTGGAACTTTATCTTGGAAATTTTATCATGGAAAACTAATATTATTTTTTGAAATCTACATGAAAAATTGAGCGGGGATGTTAAGTTTTGTGATTTTTGGAGTCCCTAACGAATTCCTAAGCAAAACAGACAGCAACGCGTTTTTGGATAAACAAGGGCAAAATTGGAATTTCAGAAAAATAGACTGAAAAACTGGCTTGATTTTCAGAAAATATGGGATTAGAACTATCAAAAACCTTAAGGCCAAGACTTGAGCCCTTCGGGTTTTTGAGAACTAAAATTCCAAAGAAAACACGGTTTTACTAGGTGAAAAACAGCATTTTGGAGGAAAAAAGGGTAAAACAGTCATTTCGTGATTTTAGGGTTATAATCAGAATTTCTAAGTGTGAAAAATGATCTTAGAGCTATCAAAAACCTTGGGATGAGGTCTCGGACCTTTTTGGTTTTTGATAATTAAATTCTGACAGAAAGTAGGTATGTCTAGAAAAGCACTGATACACCATAGTTTCAAGCTACGCTCATGGTTATGTTTTATGTATTGTGCATTATGTGTCATATTGTTATGAGGAATATTTACTGTATGAGTATGTGTACGCATCATGAGGACTCAGTCGTCAATAGGTGCAGTAGAACGACTGTAGATAACTAGAGGGTCATCACCTAAATAATTTAAAGAGCATAATTGAACTAAAAAAAAAAGAGGTACCAGTCCCAGAGATTTTGGTGTTTCTCAAAGAAAGAAGGTAGTTATGTATATGATTAGGACGAGTCTTGAAACACCCCTAGCTAACTGCATACGCTTGAGTCGTACGCAATGCTCACTAGGTTGTTTGTCTCTATGTAGGAGTACTGTTAAGTCCCTCATAATTAAATTATTATCTTTAATTCATAAGAATCACCTTTAACTCATAAGAATAGCAGTCAAAATTGAGGTTTCGTGACCGACGGATTTTTCCGAGCCTTAAGACTATTTTCAAACCAATCGGGAATTTTTCGGATACCGAAAATAACCGTAAAATACACTAATAAAATAATAATTCCTCAAATATCTCCACCGGACTCAACTACTAATAAGGGAAAATTAGTAGAGCGCGAGGATATGTCCGGAATATTTTTCAGTCAACCGTACGCGGAGTACTGGGACTACAAACAACAAAAACACGATCAAGCATGATCAAAATTGGGCTGACAGGATCATGTTTATCCATAGTAGATATTTACATATAATATACTATTATATAATATAATAATTTTAATGAATAGTAAAAATACTAATATAATAATATTAACATATAATATATATATAATCAAGTAAGAAAAGCATATAATATATAATGTATATGCATATATGTGAACGGGGGGGGTATATATGCCCCTAACACCATTTTTCATCTTTGCTTCTTTATGAAGCATATGCTTCGCTGTTTTTTTTCTTTTCTTTCTTCTTCGTTCTGTTTTCTTTTTTTTTTCCTTTCTTTATTTTTCTTTGTTTTTTTTTGTTTTCCCCTGACGCCATTTTTCTTTTATTTTCCTTTCTGAAGCTTTTGCTTCACTTGGCTTTCCTTTTTCTTTGTTTCTTCATCCCCCTGATGCCTTATTCCCCTTTGTTTTCTTTCATTATTTCTTTGTTTCACTTCCCCCCGACACCGAATTTCATCTTGCTTTCTTTTAATTGTTTCTTGGCCACTTTGCGTTCTTTTAATTGTTTCTTTGTTTCTTTCCCGCTGACGCCATTTCTTATTTTTTTTCTTGAAGCTTTAAGCTTTGTTTCTTTGTTTCCTTTGTTTCTTTGCTTCGTTTTATTTCTTTCTTTGAGTGTCCGTTTTTGCACTGCTGTGATGCTGCCAGACGCCGGAAAAATAGCAGGATCGTCATGGAAGTGCTCAGGGAATTTTCCTCATCACTTCTACCGTTTCCAAACTGGATTTAGAGGTGGGTAATCCTAGGTGGGTAATCCTAAGCCCGTTGTCTATGTGGATTAATTATTAACTGTATATGTGTTTATTTGTGCATCTGACTGTAGATCTGATTAGTAGTAATTTGGGGGGATATTGGTTAAAAAGGGTTTTGTGAAATATTGAGAAATGAAACGCATAACTGTACTACTTGGAACCCTAGGAACAGTGGAAATTGAGAACTGGAGTCTCGGGGAGGCGATTTTTTTAGCAATCATTCGAATACGCAAGGTATTCAGTCGAATGAAAGCCAAAACTCCTTCGAATGAATTCCACTGCAGTCGAATGAAGGCGAATTTTTGGGATTTCAATCGAATGAATCCCCTAGTATTCGAATGAAAGAATGCCGAGGGAATTCAGTCGAATGAAAACCTATTCCAATCGAATGAAAGAACTTCGAGGGATTTCATTCGAATGCCCCTCCAAGTATTTGAATGAAACCTAGCAGACTTGAGACTTTAGTGATTCTAAGGGATCCGAGGGGTACATAATAGTCCATTTTTGTATAGCAAGGCATGCATCATGAGGAATGGGTTGTGTATAAGTGTTAGGGCAACCCTAGAGAATTAGAGGTCAATTACCTAATGTATGAAGATAATAATGGAACTTAAGGAACACTTATATAGTTATATGTTAGGAAGCTCTCTCTTGGCAAAGTCTTACAGACAAGCCCCTCACCAGTTCACAAAGTTGGATTGGTCGATGTGTTACCTTGCCATCCTTACAAGTTTGGATTGGTTAACGAATCAGTCGCCCCATGGTGGATTGGTTCGAAGAGGTTAATGACACCAGGAAGGTAGAGGATGGATAGAAAAGGCGGAAGTAGAGGAAAAAGCGCTAACCCGGCCAGCCGGTACGCCGTAAGGAGATAAAGAGCTAACCCGGCCAACCGGTATGCCTATGAAAAGATGCACTAACCCAGCCAGCCGGTACGTGCCAAAGCGGAGAAGTAGGACGCTAACCCGGCCAGCCGATATGCGTAAGAGATCCCCAATGCCCCCATGCACTATGTAATTATATATCTGTGATTGAATGAATGTCTGTACATGAGTTAATGTGTATTTACAATTGTTTGTGTATTATGTAACGTCAAGGGGACGACCCGAGATGACTAAATGTAAGGTCAACAAGCACGTGAACTTAGTAAGAAAGACTAGTTCCCCAGTCACCTAGCTAACTTAGATAAATCTGTTCAGGGTTTTAGCAAAAGATAATAACCAGTAGGGTTTGTAGTATGCATGATCACTTAGAAACCCCCTGAATGGCCTGGAGGATACCCGAGTAAATGAACCATTGATAGCCACGGGAACCCACTGAGGACCAAATGTTCTCACCCCCACTCAATTATGGATCCAGGTGGGCACAGCGAGGGGAATTGACCCAAGGGACGCATGGTAGACGATGAACAGTGGCAGTGGGACAGCTCCACGACCCGAGTAGAGTGACGAAGGTGGCGCTACGATGATAAATGGTTGTATTATGTTCTATGAATGGTATACTTTTGTGTAAATATTTATTATTAAGGCAAACGTGTATCTATATTTTGGGACCCTTGTTGCAAATATGTATATAAAATTGTTTTTCATGTTCCACTTTGATCTCTACCTAACATGTGGTAGACACTAGCGATTATTGTTATATATTCTCTTAATCACACATGGCTCCTAATTTATAACTTGATAAGCACACGAACGATTTTCAAATTGGTCCCTATTTCTGTGTAAGAATTTATTTGCAAAGGTAAAAGTAAGGGCTATAAGTAACCTTACACAACGAATAACAACCCTGTGAGCATTGTTTACTACCATGGAAGTGGGCAGTTAGCAGGGGTATTGCAGTTGGTATCAGAGCAATTTGGTCCAAGTGAGCCTGAGGACTGAGCTTATCCACACTTCCGAGCATGTCTTATTTTCAGCTTAAGCACCTTTGTGTATAAGGTCCAAGTGCATAAATTATGGTACCGGAACACTGATATGTTCTTGTTTCTTGTGCATACTCAGAATCAGTTCTCCATACACTAAGCCTCGTCTTTTAGGATGAGGAGTAGTGTGGCCTAATGCGCTCTATCACTTTGCTTTCATTCAACTGTTGCGTTTTTCAGGAACATAGAGCCTAGCTAACTCTGTGTCTTGTTAAGTGTATTCAGGGCTTGATAGCTAGTGCAGAATAGACTCTATAAGTCTACTTCTTGAGGAACTTGGCCTTCTGCTAAGTGTCTCCCTGCAATGAGACCGTTGCTCATTGGAGGAGAACGGATCGTTCGGAAAATGAGCCCCTAATCCAGGGAAGCCCTTTGTTTCTTCTCTCGATTAAAGTACTCCCATGCACATGCATCCCTCCTTCCAGCAAGAATTTCTTTGGAAAAATCCTTTGTTCCTATCCTTGGTAAAACACTCCCCTATGTCTTATATTCTCACCTTTGTAAGAGATCCTACGGAAAGGCCCGAGCCTTTACATCCTTTGAATTCAGTGCTTCCGCGAATCTTTGACTTTCCTTGTGGAGGGTTTCAGGCAAGGATTGAATGTTCTATTCTTCTGAAGGATTAGACTTTGAGACAGGTCTTCCCGTTCCTCCCGTGGCCTATCCTAAGAATCATGCCATCTCATTCCTCTATAACCTAGTTGGTTTCGTCAATCTATTCCGACGGAGTCAAATCACAATCCTTTCTGCTTCTGCGTCGCGCAGATCAAGTTTTCGCTTTCCAAAATTCGAACCATGATGCAAGTTGTACCCTTTGCATCTGATCGAAAAATTTGACTTAACAATTTTTATAAACTACCTATGAAAAACATCCAAAAAAATAAATAAATAAATAAATACATAATAATAAAAATAAAATAATAATACCCCTTAAGCATAAGGTAAGATTTTCGAATGACTAAAAGATCTTTAGAAAACGCCCGGTTATGTTGGGTACCCCAATGAGGTTGGTTAGGATATTGGTGGAAATCTAATAGTGAAAAGGCTGGTAGGAATCTTATAGGTTTGGTGTACCCTTACCTTCGCCATAAGTTTAAAATCCCCCAGACCAATGAGTAATTTCTCTTGGGACACCATAGGAGGAAATCGAATCTAAAATGTGGGGAAGAAAATAAATAATAATAGTGAAATACGTGGATACTTTGATAAACCTTGTGTCTGGATTAACCCAGTACATAGAAAAAACTAGGAATCGTTTAGAGATTATCATTAGTAAATAATGAGGTGACCCTTAGGGTTAACCATCTACTAGAGAAGTTATGGAACCAAGACAAACGAGCACTTGATTCATGGAGTTAAGACAAATTTTCAAGGAGATTCCATGCCCTAATGCCTAGAAGATCTGTTTCACCATTAAGGAGATTGAAGAGCACAGCGGAAGCGACTTCCCGGAGGAACGTAACTCCCGACAGCACCGGAGGCGAACGTCGCAGGTCTTCAGAATCTCCTACAAAGGCGCAGCTGAGGATGAAGACCTTGAAGCATGATGACCAAGGAACCGCGAGGTTTACGGCAGGACCTAGGTCACATAGGATAACGGCGGTCATTCAAGTCAAAGACGGCGGAAACCTTAGCCTCACGATTCGACGAAACGGTACCGACAAACTTGAAGCTGAGCTGGAAACCAAACTTCCATGGTACCAACTGCAATACCCCTGCTAACTGCCCACTTCCATGGTAGTAAGCAATACTCATAGGGTTGTTATTCGTTGTGTAGGGTTACTTATAGCCCTTACTTTTACCTTTGCAAGTAATTCTTATACAGAAATAGGGACCAATTTGAAAATTGTTCGTGTGCTTATAAGTTGTAAACTAGGAGCCATGTGTGATGAAGAAACATATAACAATAATTGATAGTATCTACCACAAGTTAGGTAGAGATCACAGTGGAACATGAAAAACAATTGTTTATACATATTCACAATCAAGGTCCCAAAATATAGTTACACGTTTGCCTTAATAATAAATAGTTACACAGAAAGTATAATAGTCATAAAACATACTACAAACATTTATCGCCTTAGAGCGATTGTAGTTGTTTTGTTCCAGCTCCGATCTACAGCTCTCTGATGCCCACCATGTGTACCTTGGGTCAAGCTCTTTGCTATGTCCACCTTGATCCATAACCGAGTGGGGGTGAGAACTCTTGGTCCTCAGTGGGGTTCCTGGGCTCTACCTATAACTTCATTTCTCGGCTATCTTCCAGGCTGTTCAGGGATTTCTAAGTGATCATGCATACTAACACCCTACTGATTATTATCTTCGCCTAGGGTCCTGAACAACTTTATCTACTTTACTAGGTGATAGGGATCTAATCTTTCTTACTTGGTTTACGTGCTTGTTAACCTTGCATTTCAATTATCATTATACTAATCGTCTCGAGCCGTCCCCTTGACGTTACATATTGCCCAAACAGTCATAAATAAATATCAACGCACGTATAAACATTCATTCAATCACAGGTATATAATTATATAGTGCATGGGGGCATTGGGGGATCTCTTACGCGTACCGGCTGGCCAGGTTAGCGTCCTACTTCTCCACTTTGGCACGTACTGGTTGGGGGGTTAGTGCATCTTTTCATAGGCATACCGGCTAACCGGGTTAGTGCTTTTTCCTCTACTTTCGCCTTTTTCTATCCATCCTCTACCTTCCTGATGTCATTAACCTCTTCGAACCAATCCACCCTGGGGCGACTGACTCGTTAACCAATCCAAACTTGTAAGGATGACAAGATAACACATCGACCAATCCAACTTTGTGAACTGGTGAGGGGCTTGTCTGTAAGACTTTGCCAAGAAAGGGCTTCCTAACATATAACTATATAAGTGTTCCCTAAGTTCCATTATTATCTTCATACATTAGGTAATTGACCTCTAATTCTCTAGGGTTGCCCTAACACCTATACACAACCCATTCCTCATGATGCATGCTGTACTACACAATAATGAACCATTATGTGCCCATTGGATCCCTTAGAACCACTAAAGTCTCAAGTCTTCCAGGTTTCATTCGAATACTTGGAGGGGCATTCGAATGAAATCCCTCACAGTCCTTTCATTCGATTGGAATAGGCTTTCATTTGACTGAATTCCCTCGGCATTCTTTCATTCGAATACTAGGGGATTCATTCTATTGAAATCCCAAAAATTTGCCTTCATTCGACTGCAGTGGAATTCATTCGAAGGAAAGCTCGTTTTGGCTTTCATTCGACTGAATTCCTTGCGTATTCGAATGATTACTAAAAAAATCGCCTCCCCGAGACTCCAGTTCTCAATTTCCACTGTTCCTAGGGTTCCAAGTAGTACAGTTATGCGTTTCATTTCTCAATATTTCACAAAACCCTTTTTAACCAATATCCCCCCAAATTACTACTAATCAGATCTACAGTCAGATGCACAAATAAACACAAATACAGTTAATAATTAATCCAGATAGACAGTGGGCTTAGGATCACCCACTTCAAACGGTGATTCAACTTTGGTAGCTTTGTTGTAGCGATTTTTCTCTTCACCATGGCATGCTCCGAGAATTTTTCTGAAGTCCGGCATTGCTTCCGCGATGTGCAAGAACGGAACTAGAAATGGGGAAAACGGAAGGAAGTGAAAATATATAAATTTTTTCACCCAGGGGGCCTTTTTATAACCGTGCCCCCTGCTGTTTATTTATTTAATTATTAATTAATTAATTTTATTATTATATTATTATAAATATTCTAAATATCCTAGCCCCCAGTTAAGGTTCTGTCACTTTTGATCGTGTTTGGGAACCATTCACCAGTGTACGGATATCCAAAAAAATATTCCGAACACATATCCGCAATCTACGAACCTTTCTGGTCAGAATGGCGTACTGAAACGAAGTATCCAGGAACTTGTTTCCGCCCGCCTATCTTTCACAGATCCCTTTGGCTCCAAACCGGATTTCCGTATTGACTGAAAACGGGCACGGACCTCGCAGCACCCCGCGAGAGCAAGAAACCATCATTGGACTGGCGCTTGGAAGTAAACAATTTTCTAAATAATTTTCTCAGTCCAAATACTTGTTCCGATCGTACCTTTTGTTAGGCCTAATTGTGGATTTTCGCGGCATCTTCACAAGGGGAAAATCTGGGATGTTACAGTACTGCTCGGAGAGGGATGTGGTTATTTACTACGAGGACTGACTAGAGCTCTGCCTCCTCCCCTGTCTCAGGGTCCACGGTCCTAAACCTGCTCCGGAGGATCCATCGCTTCCTCGACGGTGTACTCATCTAGCTCACCTAAAGTCATAAGTGAGTGGGGTGAGAACTGATGGTTCCTAGTGGATAACTATGGGGTAGTGGGATCTGATTGCTCAATTAAGCTTCAGGCCACTCAGGAGATCTCTAAGTGTTCATGCATCTAGACTCCCTACCAGTTATTTCTTGTCTAGGATCCTAAGCAGCTTTATCTAATTACTAGGTGATTGGGATCTCTAGTCTTTACTTACCTAGTCCTTCGTGCTGATTAACTTGACTCGCAGTGCTACGGTGACCGTCTCGTACGTGTCTCATAGACGGATTACCCAACATGCATACATAGTAATACATACATTGTTACACATTTATACAAGTGTTACCTCAATATAATGCATAAGGGAATTATGACTTCTCTTACGCGCCTGTGGCTGCATCCTTTTCCCTGTTGGATGCCCCCACTCCCTTGCTGACTGTGGGACCGTCATCCCCATACAGCTGCAACCACTTACAACCATTCAACTGATAGAATGGCGGGAGTGTACCCAGCGATAGCACTGGCAAGCGAGGGCTCGCTTGTCCACATCGGGAGGACAAGATCTCTCTTTTTCTTTTTCGGCCCACATCTGGAGGGCATATCTTTCTTTCTGGGAACGTGTCTGGGGGAATACTTATGCCACATCTAGAGGTATCTGAGGGGAATACTTTTGCCACATGTGGAGGCATCTGACTCGTCCTTTAAATGTGATGTCATAAAAGCTCAAGCGTTCCTTGCTTTCTTTTTTCTCTCATCCTGGTGGAAACCCACGTTCAGATAACTATCTGCGTAACATAATCGTAATCCATTCTTTCATGCTTAACCGGGGAGGGGCTTGTCAGGTATGACGTGCCAAGAGAGGGATTTCCTACTATAGAACTATGTCCTTTCTTCAAGGTACACCGACCCTTGGTGGTCGGGCCTTCTTAAGATTTTACCAGTTTCCTACATTTAGTTACCGTCTTTGCACATTAGGTAGTTTAATTCTAGTGATCTACGATTGCCCTAAGTCATGTGGCAACACTGCCTCATGATGCATGCACTTCTTGATACTTGTAATTTTTTATGTACTCATTGTCCTTAGGTGGCTTACCGTAATGCAAATGGAAGTATGCGGCTTTACAACTAATTTTGGCATCTTGGCTACTTGGGCAAGGCTAAACAACACCCTCGGGTTTCAGGTCGCTCAGCGCAACAGTCAGTCCGCTCAGCGGTCTTCGCCGCTCAGCGCAATGACTTGCCCGCTCAGCGCTGACCTAGCTCCCTGAGGTTCTGTGTCAGCCTTATCCAATCTACGTGGCACCCAAGGCAGTCCGCTCAGCGCCCCTTTCTGGCCGCTCAGTGCCTTGCCCTGAGACTTACTCTCCACGTAGGCTCGTCATGCATCAGGTCTTGGTGGCAGCCCAGGCCGCTCAGCGCCCTGGATGCACCAAAACCTGTTTTATGAGTTTGGCCCTCTTTCTCTTCTCTCTTTTCATACTTGCTTCTCATGGTTTCTCAATGATATTTTCCACATAATTCCATCCATTACCTAGCACCTAGGGACATCCTAACCATGCTTACACAAATCAAAATCCTAACCAAACATTTCTAAACATTCATTTACATACACATACAATATACAACACATAAGCTTCAGGAACACCAAAGAGGTGGATAGCCTAAGTTCCACTTCCTTAGGGTTGGTAAGATGATGGAGAAGGTGGGTGAGAGTGGTCCTCGAGGTCCCAAGCTTCGTGCAAGCTTCGGTTAGCTTAACCGAACGAAAATCGGGCAGAGTTTCAGCCAGTCTTGGAATTTTCCAAGAATTTTCCGCCTTGGGGGTGGCTATTTATAGCCATGGTGCTGCCCCCCAAATTTACCCTTTTACTCTCCCTCAAAATTACAAAAATGCCAATATGTATTTTCTTATTTAATTATTTAATTATTTAGATAATTCATGTGTCAAATCATGAATAGTAATTGAATTTAAAATTACTTTCCTAAGCAATCTGAACCATCACATGCTGCTTCTAATTTTTTGACTCTTCCCGGTCCCGTTTCGCTCGTGTTTTATCGCTCACAATGCTGGTACGTCACGCACGATAGTCTGAAAAATATTCCGATCATACCGTCGCGATCCCCTAATTTCCCTCTACCTAAAAATATTATTATTTGGAGGCATTTATGAATTTTTCTCCGAAGGAGTAGTTTCACAGATACCTTTGACGTGTCGTAACATTCTAGCGGCAAACAGTCGCCGCCAAGTCGTCTGCGAAATTTCTTGCAGCGACACACCCTATATTCTGGGGGCATTTTACCTTAGAATTTCCCGTCCTAACTTCCCAATCTTGCTTTAAGAATTATTTTAATATTTATCTTTTACGAATATTTTCCTAAGGGAAAAACGGGATGTTTCAACCATACGCCGAGCAAGTAGGGCTGAAATTAGCGAAGTGGAATATGTGAAGAAGATTCTTCCTCTGACCATTGATGGCATGGTTTTGATGAAGACAACAACACC
>QANU01116153.1:0-21368 GCA_003254905.1 Nissolia schottii | reverse complement strand
TCATATGCAAAAGTTACATGGATACAAGCAAACTACAATAATGACAAAAATCCCAACAAAAAGGTAGGATTAGGAATCCATCTTACGGAAGTATCTCGGAGGCAAGGTTCAGGCACTTACCATGACACGTACTCACGCTATCATGGCCATGGCTTCGCCAAGCTTCCTCGATCTCCGGCTCCTTCACAAGCCTCGTCTTTGTTCCTAACCTAACCTAAGCTTTGAAGTACAAATGAAATGAGAAAAGGATGAAGTATGGATGGGAGAAGATGTGCTCTTGAAGAGTGCCTCGGCCTCTATTTATAGGCCAAAATTGTCCATTTTCGCTCAGCGAATTGGTGGGGTCGCTCAGCGATGGTAGGTGATGGCGGCTGCCGACTTCAAAGTCGGTTTCGGGAAGTTTCGGTGGTATCGTTCAGCGATGGGATAAGATCACTCAGCGACCTTAATCTTAAAATGACCCCAACTACAAAGTTGTAGATCTTTCTCTTAGCTTTAAGTAGCAATTTGAACCACCTCAATTGGATATTTGTAGCTCAAGATATCACGATTTTACTAACTGCCATGCAGAGTGGCTCCTATCCCTTTCTCTCTATGCTTTTTACCAGGACTGCTCTTATCGCTGAGCGATATGTTCTTGCTCGCTGAGCGGCTTATCTCTTTACGCGGCGTCATAAATGCTCTGGCAGCTTTTGCAGGGTGACGGTGACGTGGCACGCGGTTCCAGGCTGGCTCCAGCTGGCTCAATGATTGCGCCGGTGCAAGTTGCTTGCCGATTTAAGTTCGTTGAGCGATAAGGGTTGTACCGTTGAGCGATTTACTCTTTAGCGCTAAGCGATGTGTGGTTCCTCGCTGAGCGGTGCCTCGTCCAGAATCTTCTCTTTAAGCTCTTTTCCAATTCTGCCCTTTTCTTCCATTCTTTATGGGATTATCCTTTAATTAGGCTGCTTGCATCCATCCTCAAAATATATTTTAATATCCTACAAAATAAGGGGAATTCATTAGATAATTCTTTAAAAAGTTTGCAGATAAGTGCTCTTTTGATATGTCAAAATTATATAAATTGAGCACTTATCAGGAATCTGTGTTGCTGCTGTTACTTTTTTTCTGACTTTGACATGATTTCGGTGAAACTCTTAGATGAGGAACAATGGAATGAGGCTTTGATGGAAACTTGAACAACAACAATGAATGGTTGTGATGATGGTACTGGTGGGGTACGTGCATGGAAAGAAAAGGGTGAGATAGAGAAGAAGCCATTTTTGGAGCATGAGGATGATGAAGAGTGTTGAGGGCGAAATGCAAGAGTGACTTTATTGGTCACAAAAACCAAACCATATCTATCTAATATCTATAATCTTCATTATCTAAGGATCCTTTGAATCAAATGGATTTCTGTTTGGATTTGGTGACATGTCACAAGTGACTATCATTCATTGATAAAAATATCTATGTGGTGGGTTCATGCTATTATGTGGCGCGCCAGCGCGGCATCATATTTTTTGCTACTATTCATTCTGATTTCTGTTTTAGAGAAGTTCTTGGTTAAGACCCAAACTCAGCATCTTAGATTTTTATACATGTATACAATCAATGATAAAGGGGTAACACATTATCAATGAATACAAACCAGCAAGTCAACAACAATTAAGAGAAAAAAAATACTATTGCTTTAGAACTTATGATCTTTTTTAAAAAATTGAAATACATGATGTATTTTTGTATATGTAATTAGTACAATGATAAAATTATGTAATCAATATACGGGGAGTAAATACACAAATAAGTTTCAATTGAAAATGATATTCAAGTTTGAATATTGCAATTCACAAATAAGTAATTAAGATCATATAGTATGTTGCGTTAAGATAAGAATACAAGTTAATATCTTATAAAAATTTCAAATGGTTCAAATGTGTGACGAAAGCTTTTGATTTCACCAAATTGCATATTTTCATGTAGCTTTATAAAATTATATATAACTGCAGGTGATTTTCTAAAATAGTTCATTCACTCAATAGATTCTTCCTTTCTCCTTTTATTTTAGGGTATAACTCAAATGTTGTCAACTTTGTTGTTAATTCACGATTTACACAATGATACTAAGTGCATAAGCACAAACTTTTTCTAGACACATGCACAAACTTTTTCAAATATAAAACCAAATCAAATCGGATCTGTAGTGCATAAATTAACAAATAGTTGTTGTCTCACTTTCTCTCCATCTCAACATTCACATTCTAAGCGCGTTGACTCACTCTCTACTAGGTCAGAGACTATTACCTCATAGGTTGATATGCTCATGGCATTCAACTGGATGACACCCTAGGCAAGGTCAAGCATGATGCTCGTGATGGTTGAGGGCGCTGTCCGCACCAAACATATTTGTTCCATCCGTATCTAGAACCAAATTAGGAAGGTATGAGAAAATGAATTTGCTTAGTGGATCTATATGCACTGCCTAGGTGACATCACATAAGGTTCTGTCATTCGAGTCATCTCTAAGTGAGCATACATATATGGGTTCTTTTAATTATCTTGTCCTAGTCCCGAACGATTACCAGTTAATCCTAATATTTCTTTTAACCTAGCATTTACTCAATACAACATGAACATAATAATGAATAGACATAAAGCATATGCAATGATAGAAATGCATGCATGAGTACATTATGGATTTACGACATTCTTCCTTTAATTTACATTTTTTTCCCTTTAGTACACCCAAGGGACTGGTTACCACCCTAGAGTATACAACTTCGTATTAAGGACTTGAGCTCAATTCGTGGCGGTGAACCACATACATTTCCTAACTATGTCAATAACCAACGATTTACGTTGACCAGAGTTAATAACTAACTGCAATAGACCAAGGGACTTATTTTTTTCCCTTATAATACACAAGGATCATCGGGTGTACAACCTTTGAACCAACACGAGGTTGGTCGAGGTGATCAGCTAACTATATTGGCCCAAAGAAATCGCTCCTCAAGGGAAGCCTTATTATGCAAGAATCTTAGTTTCTATAAGACAAAGTTTGTTTAGTGAGATAGGAAATAAATGTAAGAACACGAGGACAAAAATCATGGTTGTTTATTGAGACAGGAACAAAAATTTGTGTCTCAAGATAGAAAATTTGTGTATTTTCTGTACCTCTAATTTACTTGGAACACAAAGATAGAGACATAGACAAAAATTTAATGAAATTTTGATCTCCAATTTTACCCATGACATAATTTCTTATTGGCTATTTTGTCAAACAAGTCCAACCACTCACCACCGCAATCACTTACACCCCTGCCACCAACGTGACCACCATCACCAATCGCAATCACCACCACCTCTGCTACCAACGTTGAAGCAGCTTAATATCACTTAAGCAGGTCCTAAGTTTGAGACCTAGTGTACACAGTTACCCCCGCCGAGAGACTCACCCACCACAGTCAGGTACGTGACCCGGGTCGACTCGGATTAGCCAAAGCGAAGCTTTGGAATTGGGTAGGCAACCAAAAAAATAGTAATCAGCATTTAATTGTTAATTAGATATATTCTTGAACCATTCAATCATAATATATTAAATAAATAAAATTATTCCTTTAGTCACTTTAGTTCTAAACTTCTGTTGGTTCGTCCATCGGAATTACGATTTGGAAGTTAAGATCGGACCCACTGGTCTGTGATAAACGAAAATGAATTGAATTTAAAATATATTAATCAATATTGTTTTTGAAATAGATAGTGAGTAACTTTATTTGATATTATTTATACAAACATGTTTCTATTGCATCTTATATTCACATAGAAACCTAGTACACTACTCGCAAGGTTGTCAAAATCAAGATTTTACGTAAAATCGGAGGAGAAAATAAAAACCTAAAGCGCGAAATCGTAACATGAATTCAATCGCAGAATCATCCAAGTAGGAGTAGTGGAATTGGCTGAGCTCTTTAAACTTGTAAGATTGTAAGATTTAAATCTAGATCTTAGACCGAGTGAGTAATAAAACTAGTATCACTTAAACCCTAAGAAATGTTCGTTCATAATTTTGTAAATAGGGAAATCTATGTCGTGGAGAATGGATTCTCTCATATTAAAATTTATCAGGTATTTCTTTTTAAACACGGAAATAATGCTCAGCCAACCAAAGACAAAGACAAAGGCAAGTTGCAAAAGTAGGACAAAGCAACAAGAAAAGCAAATTAAAGGGAACCAAACAAAACCAAGCAAGGGACGGGAATAACAAAACCAAGATGACACAATGCACCAACCATGAGAACTTTCTAAAATTAAGTTGTGCCCCATGGATGAATTTATTATGCCTTGACCAATTGGTTAAGTGAAAATGGTAATTGAAAGAATATGTAGTCCACTCCGCTGAGATAGGCTAATTCTGTCTCTAATCATTTCCCACAAAATGTTGATGATTAGGCGTGGGAATAGGTTAAGCCAGGCCTTCAACAGGTCAGGTCTATCTCGTTAATTTTTGGTCTGAGCTTGACCTATTAATTATCATAGGCTATTTTTTTAGCCTGACCTGTTTGGGAGGTCTGACCTGGTCTGGAGCCTAATAGGCCTGCCTGTGTATATTTTTTTTATTATAAAAAAAATCTGTTACTTTGGTCTGTTATTGCGGCCTGTTACTGTGGCCTATTATTGCGGCCTGTTACACACTCAATAAAATAACATTCAACAACAATAATCAATCATCTTACAAGACCAATAATGTCCAAATACCTTACAAGATCTATGTCTAACACATACCAGACCAATAATATCCAAATACCAACTAAATAAGAATTATTCTCAACACACAATACATAATTGGGAACATAATTAATGTCACTAAAACATAATTGTGAACATAATTCTAATAACATGGCATGAAACGAGTTGACCTTTTAGTATCAAATCTTCAATATAATCTCCCCTCCTTCTTCATTGTCAAGTACCAAAAAATAACAAATTAATTATGTCATTATTCATGACATAATTTTAAAAAAATAAGATCAAAAAATAATAAGATATACCTTTTAAGGGTTTGTTTGAAAAGAAAAATTAAAGTAATAAAATTTTTAAAATAATGAACGAGAGACAGATGAGAGTGTGAGTCTAAGAGCGAGAATCTTAGAGACTCTTTAATTTAGGGTTTGCTTAAAAAGAAAATTAAAATAATAAAATTATATTAATAAATATGATTGCATAAAATATTGCAAAAAGTAATGTTAGTCTAATGGTTAAGGTGTTGCTTTGGTATAGTGAATTTCTAATTAGTTTGAGTCCTAATGAAGGTAATGTAAGTCTATTTTTTTTGTAGTAAACATATATGACATTTGTGAGTAAACAGGTCAGCCTGTTCCCACCCCTATGCACGATGCTCCCAGCCCCATGCTAAATCCAAATCATTGAGGAAGAATTCCTGTGAGAAAGGAAAATTTGGGTGCAATATCCAAAACGAGTCATTAGGTTTAGGTGATTAGTTTCAATCTTTTAAGTTTGAATCATGTTTAATCATGTTATAATAGAGAAAGACATAAAAATTTTAAACAAAAAGAATTCTCTTAAAATTAATATGATCCAATTTAAATTTGTGTGCCTTTCTCTCCTATAATAACATAATCAATCATTATCATATTTAATAGGAAAAGATTCATTCTAGATGTAGGGGTAAAGGTAAGAGTAATCTATCAAACAACAATTAAAAATGTGTAGTACACTTCACTCACCTCAACCTACTTCAGTTTTTGCGAAACTTGTTGAACTTTACTCTCAAAGTAATGTAAAGCTGGTCCCAAACTCGATCGAGGAACAGATAGTACTTGTGCCTCCATTTCCTGATGAGTAGAAAGGAACCACAAATGCCCCAAAAGCCCATGGCAAATCCAACTCCCGTACCAAGATAGAGTGACTTTCTTTCAATCTCACCATCTTCTTCTTCATTTCTTTCATGCTTCTTTGCATTCTTAGGATTTTCGTCGTCTCCTGTGCCACACTTTCTAAGAGGAGCTCCACAGAGTTCTGGATTCCCATCATAGCTTGATGAGTCAAAGGTTTGAAGCTGGGTCCCTATTGGGATTTGTCCACTGAAATTATTGCAAGATAGGTTCAAATAATCTAGGAAAGACATATCAACCATGCTCTGAGGAATTTCTCCATAAAGCTTGTTGTTGGAGAGATCAAGAGATTCCAAATGTTTCATGCTTCCAATCGCCTTTGGTATTGTTCCAGTGAATTGATTGTAAGACAAGTTCAACGTTTGAACCATAATAAGCCCAAAAAATCTCACGGGAATTTCTCCTGACAAGTTGTTAGCCGAAAAGTCTACAGTTGTCCTTTCCAATTGGAGCTTATATTCATTATACACCTGACCTTTCGTAAACAAATCGATTGTGGCATAAATAGATAGTTGGGAATAATTCTCCACAGTCATTGCATTCAAGTTATACCTAGAACGAGGCATTGATCCTGAAAGTTTATTATGGGCAAGATCCAAGTAAAACAGATAAGAGAGATTGAATAACTGCGGTGGAATATGGCCTTCAAACTGGTTAGATCTCAGTATCATCACTTCTAACATTTGTGGCAAATTAATTGGTATAGTTCCAGAAAACTCATTTTCTGCTAAGTTCATGACTCGCAAATCTGTCATATTTGAGAGGTCCAACTGAATTTGACCAGATAACCGATTATTCCACAAGTTAATACAATAACTCCTTCGAATTCTCCCAATCGCGGGGAATTGATCCAGAGAAGGAATTGAAAGATAAATCCACGTACCAGGTTGTTTGTGATAGATATGGCAACCTTCCTACGAAATTGTTGTGGTCCAACTTGAGATAAGAGGGGTTTAGCATCACGTTCGATAGATCTTCCTTGATTGAATTGTTGGACATAAAGAGCATAAAAAATGGTCCTCGTATGAAGCTCCGAAATGCGTCTCCATCTACGGATGAAATTCCTGAGCTTGATACGTCTAGTACTTGGAGTGATTTCTGCGTATATATCCACGGTGGAAAGCAGGGGCCTAGATTTGTTTTTGATAAATCAAGCCAAGCGAGTTGAAAAGGAGGAATCCATTCAGGGCTGAAGTGGAACTCAAAAGTTGAATTGCTCAAGTACAAATATTTTAACTTAGGGAATCGGGAAAGAAATGTTTCAGATATTCTCCCGTAAAGCATGTTGTTGGAAAGGTCAAGGTAACTTAAATTTCCATTTTGGCCTATCCATTCTGGAACCGACCCATTGAGATGGTTATATGCCAAATCAAGGACTTTTAGTTTCTTTGATTGGCCTAACAAATCTGGAATTGAGCCTTTGAGTTGGTTCCTAGATAGACGAAGGACAAGTCTAAGTAAACCAGAAATTCAAGCTCAAACAAAGATGAGTTAATTTCACCTGTTAATTGAAGGCCTCGCAGATCAAGCTTTGTGACTCTGCCTGTTTTGTTGTCACAAAGGACTCGACTCCTTCCCATGCACAACAATCTTTTTGGGTAGACTGAGATTGTTATAGGGATCGTTGATGACGCCGTGTT
The DNA here is from genome assembly GCA_003254905.1 of Nissolia schottii. NCBI lineage: Eukaryota > Viridiplantae > Streptophyta > Magnoliopsida > Fabales > Fabaceae > Nissolia > Nissolia schottii. The sequence goes on along the minus strand of QANU01116153.1, from coordinate 13,837 downwards.
TGAACATTAAGAGCGCCGCTCGATCCTTCTCATTGCATCGAACCACCTTGTGGATATTGCTACACGTGCTTCCGTTGAATGTGGTTGCACATAAAAGGAGGAGGAGGAGAAGAACGGAACTTTGTGAAGTAGTAAAAGCTACCATGCTTGAAATGGGATATTGAATGATCAGTGATGCATGTCTATTATTACAACTTGCAAGACCGGAGTCCAATTATTATATAGAGAACCACGAAATGAAATTTTCTATTAATTAAACAATTTTTCCCCCCAAAAAAGGGAAGAAATTTTATAGCGTGACAAACATTTTTTTTACAGTGATAATTAGGAGTCTGACTGATGGAAGGACCAATACGGGTTCAACATGCAAAGTCGAAGAATTAAGTAAATGATTAAATAAAGCATGAACCCTAATTTTTATATACCATGTGTTGTTGAAAAGATTCACTCATATATAATCTAAGCTAGTTTACTTGTTCAATATTTAATTTTTGAGATTAATGTGTATCTACTGACAATGTAAAGAGTTTTACATTTTCAACCAATTATGTATTGTCATTTGAAAAACTTTTGAAGTAATAAAGGAAAGTCTCAAACAATTTTTCTCATGTAATACCCACAATTAGATGACAATATTAAAACTCTTTTACATTATCAATAGATACAAATTAATCTCTTAATTTTTCATACTTTTAAGAATTTCATCTGTACTATAATCAAGGGCGCTTTTTGTTTGTATTCAATTTGAAAGAAAACTTTTTGTCCATAAAAAATATCACTTCTTAAATTTTATAATCCATAAATTATATAAGATTTTTTAAACCAACTAAATTAGAAAATACTCTAAAATCATTTAAAAAAAAAGAAGTTTATTCAAATTACACCCTAAATGCCACATCTAGATGGTGCTAATTAATAGTATTTCGTGTAAACTTTAACCTAAAATTTTCATTATTTATATTAATATATGATTATTAATTGTATGTCATCTTATATTATATATTAAATAAATTATTATATTGAATGTACCCAATTATCTACCTCATTAAATAAATTATTATATTAAAATAAATTATCATATTAAAATAAATTATGTTCCTTACTCCAGGGTAATTATCTAAACCTATTAAATTAAATTTGTTTGTTTTTAACCAATTTTAAAACAAAACTAATCAAATTTTATTTACATTTTAATGATCTAGTGTTGTACTGGTAACAAAGTTGGATTAATTTAGTTTTAAATGATAGTCAAAATAAACAAGTATAGTAGGAAAGAGTAAATACTTTGTGGTGCACCGGAGAAGACATCAAATTTTTATAAGTTGATTATTTTAATAATTTGATTGAAAAAAATTGTTAAGATCATATAAAATATGAAATAATAAGAAAGTTCGATGAGTTTAATTTTTAAAAAATATTAAAATTAAACAAATTTAATAAGGACAATTATCATACCGAGCAGAAACCACCATGGAGTATTTAAACAATCACCTAAGTATTTATCTTCGTAAAAAAAATTATTACTATTTGTTTTAATCTCACTGCAATGAATTATTGAATTATAAAGTCTTCTTTCTTTTTCCAAGTCTTCACGTTTTACTTTGAGGGAAATTGCGTGGATGCATACAACCTGTGCTTTTTTTTCCTTTTTTTCAATATCAACATATGTGGGTCATTGTTGTACAACTGTCTTTATCATTATTAGATCTGTAATGAGAAATTGATGTATATGTGAAAGTTTCCACACTCAATGAAGACAATGAATCTCGTTCAATTTTCTGCCTTGTGCATGGTACATAGCTCTAAGCTTCCCAAAAACTTCTTGTAACTAAATTTCGCTGCAATTAATACAAAATGTCTTACACGACCAATAATGTCCAAATACCTTACAAGATCTATGTCTAACACATACCAGACCAATAATATCCAAATACCAACTAAATAAGAATTATTCTCAACACACAATACATAATTGGGAACATAATTAATGTCACTAAAACATAATTGAGAACAAAATTCTAATAGCGCGGCATGAAACGAGTTGACCTTTTAGTATCAAATCTTCAATATGATCTCCCCTCCTTCTTCATTGTCAAGTGCCAAAAAATAACAAATTAATTATCTCACTATTCATGACATAATTTTAAAAAAATAAGATCAAAAAATAATAAGATATACCTTTTAAAGGTTTGTTTAAAAAGAAAAATTAAAGTAATAAAATTTTTAAAATAATGAATGAGAGACTGATGAGAGTGTCAGTCAGAGTGAGAATCTTAGAGACTCTTTAATTTAGGATTTGTTTAAAAAGAAAATTAAAATAATAACATTATATTAATAAATATGATTGCATAAAATGTTGTAAAAAGTAATGTTAGTCTAATGGTTAAGGTGTTGCTTTAGTATAGTGAATGTCTAATTAGTTTGAGTCCTAATGAAGGTACTGTAAGTCTATTTTTTTTAGTAAACCTATGTGAACATTTGTGAGTAAACAGGTCGGCCTGTTCCCACCCCTATGCACGATGCTCTTAGCCCCTTGCTAAATCAAAATCATTGAGGAAGAATTCCTGTGGGAAAGGAAAATTTTGGTCCAATATCCAAAACGAGTAATTAGGTTTAGGTGATTAGCTTCAATCTTTTAAGTTTGAATCATGTTTAATCATGTTATAATAGAGAAAGACATAAAAATTTTAAACAAAAAGAATGCTCCTAAAATTAATATAATCCAATTTAAATTTGTGTGTCTTTTTCTCCTATAACATAATCAATCATTATCATATTTAATAAGTGAAGATTCATTGTAGATGTAGCAGTAAAGGTAAGAGTAATCTATCAAACAACAATTAAAAATGTGTAGTACACTTCACTCACCTTAACTTACTTCAGTTTTTACGAAACTTGTTGAACTTTACTTTCCAAGTAATGTAAAGCTAGTCCCAAACTCGATCAAGGAACCGATAGAACTTGTGCCTCCATTTCCTGTTGAGTAGAAAGGAACCACAAATGCCCCAAAAGCCCACGGCAAATCCAACTCCCGTACCAAGATAGAGTGACTTTCTTTCAATCTCACCATCTTCTTCTTCATTTCTTTCATGCTTCTTTGCATTCTTAGGATTTTCGTCGTCTCCTGTGCCACACTTTCTAAGAGGAGCTCCACAGAGTTCTGGATTCCCATCATAGCTTGATGAGTCAAAGGTTTGAAGCTGGGTCCCTATTGGGATTTGTCCACTGAAATTATTGCAAGATAGGTTCAAATAATCTAGGAAAGACATATCAACCATGCTCTGAGGAATTTCTCCATAAAGCTTGTTGTTGGAGAGATCAAGAGATTCCAAATGTTTCATGCTTCCAATCGCCTTTGGTATTGTTCCAGTGAATTGATTGTAAGACAAGTTCAATGTTTGAACCATAATAAGCCCAAAAAATGTCACAGGAATTTCTCCTGACAAGTTGTTAGCCGAAAAGTCGACAGTTCTCCTCGGCAAATCGAGATAAATTTCATACACATGACCTTTCGTAAACAAATCGATTTTGTTTCCATAAACACGTGGTTGGGGATAATTCTCTACCGTCATTGCATTCAAGTTATACCTAGAAGGAGGCATTGATCCTGAAAGTTTATTGTGGGCAAGATCCAAGTAAAACAGATAAGAGAGATTGAATAACTGCGGTGGAATATGGCCTTCAAACTGGTTAGATCTCAGTATCATCACTTCTAACATTTGTGGCAAATTAATTGGTATAGTTCCAGAAAACTCATTTTCTGCTAAGTTCATGACTCGCAACTCTGTCATATTTGAGAGGTCCAACTGAATTTGACCAGATAACCGATTATTCCATAAGTTAATATAAAATAACCCCTTGGAATTCTCCCAATCGCGGGGAATTGATCCAGAGAAGGAATTGTAAGATAAATCCACGTCCCAGGCTCCTTGTGATAGATATGGCAACCTTCCTACGAAATTGTTGTGGTCCAATTTGAGATGGGAGGAGTTTAGCATCACGTTTGATAGATCTTCCTTGATTGAGTTGTTGGACATATAGAGCTGAAGAAAATATCCTCCTATGAAGCTCCGAAATGCGTCTCCATCTACGGATGAAATTCCTGAGCTTGATACGTCTAGTGCATAGAGTGATTTCTGCGTATATATCCACGGTGGAAAGCAGGGGCCTAGATTTGTATTTGATAAATCAAGCTCAACGAGTTGAAAAGGAGGAATCCATTCGGGGCTGAAGTGGAACTCAAAAGTTGAATTGCTCAAGTCCAAAGCTTTTAATTTAGGGAATCGGGAAAGAAACGTTTCAGATATTGTTCCATAAAGCATGTTGCCAGAAAGGCCAAGGTAACTTAAATTTTCATTTTGGCCTATCCATTCTGGAACCGACCCATTGAGATGGTTATATGATAAAGCAAGGTGTTCTAGTTTCTTTGATTGGACTAACAAATCTGGAATTGAGCCTTGGAGTTGGTTGTAAGATAGATAAAGGTATTGAAGAGGGGCAGTAGCAAGTGTGACATTGCCACGGATAGGTGGAATACTTATCGCTTCAAACTCATTGTAGGACAAGTCTAAGTGAACCAGAAATTCAAGCTCAAACAAAGATGAGTTAATTTCACCTGTTAATTCAAGGAATTGCAGCTCAAGCTTTGTGACTCTGCCTGTTTTGTTGTCACAAAGGACTCCTTCCCATGCACAACAATCGTTTTGGGTAGACCACTCGCTGAAATAGTTTAAGGGATCGTTGATGACGCCGTGTTTGAACATTAAGAGCGCCGCTCGATCCTTCTCATTGCATCGAACCACCTCGTGGATATTGCTACACGTGCTTCCGTTGAATGTGGTTGCCCATAAAAGGAGGAGGAGGAGAACAACGGAACTTTGTGAAGTAGTAAAAGCTACCATGCTTGAAATGGGATATTGAATGTTCAGTGATGCATGTCTATTATTCCAACTTGCAAGACCGGAGTCCAATTATTATATAGAGAACCACGAAATGAAATTTTCTATTAATTAAACGATTTTTCGCCCCCAAAAAAGGAAGAAATTTTACAGCGTGACAAAATTTTTTTTTACAGTGATGATTAGGAGTCTGACTGATGGAAGGACCACTACGGGTTCAACATGCAAAGTCGAAGAATTAAGTAAATGACTAAATAAAGTATTAACCCTAATTTTTATATACCATGTGTTGTTGAAAAGATTCACTCATATATAATCTAAGCTAGTTTACTTGTTCAATATTTAATTTTTGAGATTAATGTGTATCCACTGACAATGTAAAGAGTTTTACACTTTCATTCAATTATGTATTGTCATTTGAAAAACTTTTGAAGTAATAAAGGAAAGACTCGAACAATTTTTCTTATGTAATACCCACAATTAGATGACAAATTAAAACTCTTTTACATTGTTAATAGATATAAATTAATCTCTTAATTTTTCATACTTTTAAAAATTTCATCTGTACTATAATCAAGGGTGCTTTTTGTTTGTATTCAATTTGAAAGAAAACTTTTAAAAATTATCACTTCTTAAATTTTATAATCCATAATTTATATAAGATTTTTTAAACCAACTAAATTAGAAAATACTCTAAAATCATTTTTTTTAAAAAAAAGAAGTTTATTCAAATTACACCCTAAATGCCACATCTAGATGGTGCTAATTAATAGTATTTCGTGTAAACTTTAACCTAAAATTTTCATTATTTATATTAATATATGATTATTAATTGTATGTCATCTTATATTATATATTAAATAAATTATTATATTGAATGTACCCAATTATCTACCTCATTAAATAAATTATTATATTAAAATAAATTATCATATTAAAATAAATTATGTTCCTTACTCCAGGGTAATTATCTCTACCTATTAAATTAAATTTGTTTGTTTTTAACCAATTTTAAAACGAAACTCATCAAATTTTATTTACATTTTAATGATCTAGTGTTGTACTGATAACAAAGTTGGATTAATTTAGTTTTAAATGATAGTAAAAATAAACAAATATAGTAGGAAAGAGTGAATACTTTGTGGTGCACCGGAGAAAACATCAAATTCTTATAAGTTGATTATTTTAATAATTTGATTGAAAAAAATTGTTAAGATCATATACATATAAAATGTGAAATAATAACAAAGTTTAATGAGTTTAATTTTTAAAAAATATTAAAATTAAACAAATCATACCGAGCAGAAACCACCATGGAGTATTTAAACAATCACCTAAGTATTTATCTTCGAAAAAAAAATTATTACTATTTTTTTTAATCTCACTGCAATGAATTATTGAATTATAAAGTCTTCTTTCTTTTTCCAAGTCTCCACCTGTGCTTTTTTTTTTTTCAATATCAACATATGTACTCATTGTTGTACAACTGTCTCTATCATTATTAGATCTATAATGAGAAATTGATGCATATGTGAAAGTTTCCACACTCAATGAAGACAATGAATCTCGCTCAATTTTCTGCCTTGTGCATGGTACATAGCTCTAAGCTTCCCAGAAACTTCTTGTAACTAAATTTCGCTGCAATTAATACAAAATGTCTTCAACTTTTTTTAGTCTTCCATTTTATTTGTTTCGTGATCCAGGAAAAGGAGGGCATGGGTGTTCTTTCACACCATAAGATACAAAAACATGACTCAAGTGATGCGTGATGAGTCAATTGTAACATACCTAAATAAATAAAGGCTCAAATAGGAATGAGTCCAATTAGTGGAATCCAAACTTAATATAAATAGAGGGAGAAAGGAATTACATGGGGTTGACCGTGTTGTAGAGGCGGGCTCATGAGTGGCGGTTTCAGGTTCGTTGGAGCTTGATTTACACCGCCTGCTTTTTACGGTTGTGAGATTTAGTGTAAGTGTTGGGATCAATTCTGGCATATACATATGAGGTTAATTATTAGCAAGACTCAATGATGGTGGATGCATCAGATTTGGTAACAAACATTGAAAAACCGATTGATGAGTCATACAATTAAAGGACTATGAAATGGTACATATTTGCATTGTTAATTTGTGTTTGACTTTTTGTATAGAATTTCTGTCCATTAACAGGATAGCACATGCAAAAACCAAATGTAGAAGAGACAATAGACTCCTGTTATAGGATTCTTCTAACTTGACCTGTGAACTTAAATCACCAGGACCCCAAAATTGAAAACGAGATCACCTACTACATCAACCAGCATTCAATTTGAAATAAAACATGAATGGAGTTCATACATTAATTAAATTTAAAATGGTATGACAAGTGAGCTTCATTTTTAAAAAATCCAAGGTTCAAATCCGGTAAAAAGTAATAGTAATGATGATATGGATTGGGTTTACCATGAATCTTACACATAACATAGTATAAATATTGTAAAGACCATTGATTGGTATCATGTGATATATAGAATTTACACTGCACTCAAATCTATATTATTATTACTCATAAAGGTAATTGTTAAGCAAATAATAATTCACATCGTTGACTATGATATCAATGTAATCAGATTCAAGAGAAAAAATGAGATCAGTCAAAATTTAAATAATATCCATCAACTTCCGTTATTTCACCAAAAAAGAAAAAAATGACGAGAGACCTTGAATAGTTACAGCTCTCCAAAAAATGCTCGAATTCCAAACAAGAAGTTAAGGGCGTAATCCAAGATGGTAAGGATTTCCAGCACCATCTCCATTGCCTAGCATAGAATCTTCTCAGTGTTGCTGCCACAAAAATAAAATTACATCTTTGAGATTTGAAGGGCATCTTTTTTTTTTTTCCTGAATTCTAGAGCTATCACACAATATTGGAATTCTAAGTTCCAATCCTTTCAAGGTTTTTAGAGACAGTTTTCATTCTTGGCTTGACCTCAGGATCACCTTCAGTGCATGGCAATGCAACATGAAACACAGCCAGCACTTCTTTCTTGACGCACACTTCTTGCAAAAGCGACGGATCAACCATTTCGGATAAGGGACTCTCCTGTTCAAACCCTTTTCTCACCCACCTCACCAAGTCAGGGACTTCCACAGAACTTGATGAGGTGGGAGAGGAATCCAGGTCCTTCCCGGTTAGCAATTCTAGCAAGACAACTCCGAACGAATACACGTCCCACTTTTGGGTGGGCCTGCAGCCCGGGACGCGAGCCTCGGGGGCCTTGTAGTTGTTGTTCCTCTCTTTCTGTGATGAGTTCATGTAAGGAAGGGCTCTGCCCATTAGGCCACCGGTGGAAGGGTTGTTTCCGGTGATGTTGACCAGCTGGTTGAGGCCAAAATCGGAGATGTATGGTTGGAAGTCATTGTCAAGTAGGATGTTGGAAGGTTTGATGTCACCATGGGCAAATTTTCTTGGGCTGCATTCATGGAGATAGGCCAAGCCCCTGGCTGTTCCTTTTGCTATTCTGAGCCTGGTGAACCATGAAAGGTTGGGAGAAGATTGTCCATTTCTTCCTGTATAATCAAATCAGATTAAGAATATTATTAGCATCAGTTTGACAAAACAAGTACTTTTATAAAATAACTTTTAAAAGATAACTTATGAATAAGTTATTTCTTATTTAAATACATAATAAAAAAAAGTAATGTTAAGTATTTTAAAAGTTGTTTTTTTTATAAGTTAAAAATTTTAACTTTCCAAAAAATATTAAAATTGACTATCAGATAAGCAATATGCTCTATAGCTAACCAGGACAAAAATTGAAAATATGACTTTTGACTTTTAAAAAATTAAAACAACTCATAAGTTGTGTTATTCAAGCGATCCTTAGGTTATTCGGTGCAGTAGATTGTTGTTAGTAACTAGGTATATTTTATTGAAAAGATTATAACATTTTGTGTGTTTGATATCGGGTAAAAATGAAAAAGTTTTCAAGGATGAGATCTGAATGTAATTTTATACATAAATCTCATTGATGAAAACTTCAATTTTAATCTTACCAAACACACTCCTAGTGCAGAATGTGAATGGGAATGCAAATGCAGATTGAGTTGTATTTTATTGCAATGGCAAACTTATGCTGACTTTAATATTTCGGTACTAGTGTTAAAGAGTGAGACATGGGTGTGTTGGAAGCAAGGATAGGGTAGGAAAACAGTTGTAGTAGGGCCAGGGTTGAATCAAGAGGTTATGAATCTGGTTGAGACTTCTATGCTTCATAAGCAAGAAAGTTTAGCCTAAAAGATGAAACAGACCATGAAACAGCAAAAAGCACCCTCTTCCACTAAGAAATGCAACCCTTTTTTTAGCTGAATGAAAGGCACAAAAGCAGCACAAGGCACAAGCTGCCTTTTCTTTTCGGCCTATGCTGTAAACGGGGCTGCTTTACTATATTGGGCATCCTAATTTATCCTCTAAATTTAGAATTTCAACTCATAACCTCTAGGAAAATAGCAACTTTTCCATTGTGCTGAGACTCACCTCATTTTGTTTTTTGAGTACCCCCATCAACTTAATCCTAAACTTAGTAACCGATTTTAAATTTATCTCCTATCTTTGATAATCTTTCATGATTTCTAAAGTTGTTAAAATTTGGTGAAGAATAAACTTGATCAACTTTTACCAACATCATAAACCTTGAGTGGGGTTACATAACTCCGTAAACGAATTTAAAGTTGGTTCTCAGCTTCAATTAAGTTGTTGTCGGGGATCGAATCTCTAGAAGCTGTTGGTCCTCTGCCACTTCATCTCTTAGACGCATGCTGCACCAACAGCTGTCTTCTGTTATAGCTAGAGGTGTAGCCACCCCAAGTCATAAATGACGGAACAGATTAAACATCCAACTCCAATTTCCCTCTTCATTTCTAAGCAAGGAAATCTAACATAATTGTACAATATTATCCTCTAATGTAAGATTTTACTCATTTTCTTTTGGTAATTATACAAGAAACATTTAGAACAAACACAAATGTTGCAAAATTCGCAAGAGAAGCAAAGGTTTCTTCCCTCACAATATAAAATTAAGTGTTGTTATCAACTCATGGATCATAATAGAATGTATTTACTCTGTTCTGTGACAATACACATGTATATACTATATACAAATTTGATTACAAAAAAGAATGCAAAAAAAATCTAACATAGAATTCAAGTTTTGTTTATTTAGTTAGAGAGTACTAACGCATAATCCAAAATTAGCAAAGTAATAAAAAAAATAGTTTGTCACGTGGCAATTGAGTCCTACATTATCATGTGGGATGCATTGGTCCATGCATTCATGATTACTGATTAGTCACTTAAACTCGACGACAATTTCTGAATGGTAGCCACATACATCATCATTTCACTCTTATTCTTTCACCCAAATTATTATTACCTATCAATATCATTATCATATATCATTACACTTCCTTCACTCACAACCTACTACTTTGTTTGGTTAGGTAGGCATGTCCCTCCCTTAAAACAGAGAAAATGATCAAATTCAACCCACCCCCCTTCCCTACAACCAAACCTCCATGCAAATTTGATGACCAGCCATGGGTGTAGGGCCCTGCTTAGCGGCTGCAGATGTTGCCACTGTCATAGTTACAAGCACAGCAATAGTCCTGCCAATAAGAAGACCGCCTACAAAAGTGCAGCACGTTGCCGATCAACCGAAAACATTTTCGAGCAAATTAAAATCAGATTTTATTACTATTTTTGCTCAGAAAAAGTTTACGGTGAGGCGAGGCTCTCCCCGTTATATAATTTATGGACGAACATAACGGTCCTATCAAAAGCACAAATCAATCATTTTCAAGTTTCTAAGGGAAATGTAAATTAACGAAGGATTTAAGACCGTCAATGCTGTTGCTGTCACACTCAGAGCAGAGGGTGTAGGTAGTGTCTAGGATAATATTTATCTGCCCCTCCCTTCCTTAGTCGGTGGTTGTTATTGAAGTGGAAAAGAATAGGAAGAGACGACGAGGAGAGCATTCATTAACTGTTATGGATTTGATTAGTCAGCTTTGATTAGATGTTATAGACTTGATTAAGCGGCTTGACTTTGATTAGTTGTTACAACTTTTATTGGTCATCGCTTTGATTGGCCGTTACGGAAGGACTAAAGGTAGATCAGTTAACCGAGCGAAGTGCATTGTTTCATGATGGACCAAAAGTAACAATACAACTTAATTAGAAAGAGGTACCTGATTTCAGATAGCCGAAAATTTTTGTCCAATCAAAGTCAGAAGGGATTAGCAGCATTTCGTCACTCAGTTTCCATGTAAGAATAAAAGCTGTTAAATATCTGATGAAACAGAAAGACAGTTTCTGTTACAAGGAGAAAAAAGCAAATAGATTAAGTGGCAAATGCAAAAATGCACAGATAATACTAAGTTTACCACATCATCGGACGTACTCAGATATCACAGTAGAAACCGCAGCACCACCGATGCCAAGGCCAACGAGAAATATCAATATCGGATCCAATATGGTATTAAGAATGTTTCCAGCTCCTGGCGTTGCAAAACAAGCCTCTATCATTTATACATCCAGCAAATCCGTGAAGCAAGCACAATGCACAAGGAAAATTCAATTTAATTATGAATAAAGGAAACAATAATGAGACAGAGAGAGAAAGGAAGAAGCTTCGACACTTGCCAATGGCATAGAGAGGCGTCTTTGTATCCTTAAATCCGCGGAATGTGCCTTGTGCGGCTAATGCAATCACAATTGCCGGAGCACCAAAGGCCCTCAATGTTAAGAAAATGCTCAGCAGGCACACGCATGGGAGAATCCTACGGCATAAAAAATAGAACAAATGATACAAACGCGACCTTACTTACTTAAGTATAAGATTATGCAAATACAATCCAATTGTACAAAATCAAATGGCAATCAAAGGAATCTTGTGACCAATTGAACAACTCATAAGTCATAAGAATCTATGACAAGAAGAAACATATAATAACAATATGATGAAATGTATGGATCAATAATCAGCCGAGATTTACATACAGCAGGTATACCCATGATATTCATGAGAATGCCAGAGCCGAAGGAAAGAGTGATGGATTCGGCAATTCCAAGGGCAGCAGCAAGTGCCAAAGAAGTTGATACCGAAGGAATTAGCTTCTTGCTTTGGTACTTCCCTGCCATATAAATAAATATCCATGAGATCAAAACTCTCGGAACACAATCTCCACAAGAATATCTACAATCATGGTATCTTTCTTGAAACTTTACCATTAACATCACTTTGAATGGGGTCATCTTTCTTGCTAAGTGCTTGCTCCTCAGCAACAAAGGATGTAGTAATGTTGAGTAAAGGAACATTGAATAAATCTGACATTAGTTAAACACTGAAGCAGAAACCCCAACTGCGGCTAATTCAACCGATCCTGTACAGAGAAATTTCATCAAGGGAAAATTCAATTATGGTGACTTTAAGTCAAAGCAAAGAGAACCAAAGAAAAACCAGCACTAGCTATCATCATCATCATCATCATCATCATCATCATCATCATCAATAGGAGCACTATTATTAATCATGAAAATAACAACAACGGCATTAACAACTAAGCCTGTTAGGTGGGGTCAGTTACATGGATCAAACTTCATAGTGTACTGTTATAGATCATGTCTGCATAGGGACAGCCCGGCCCCAATCCCGGATAAAAAAGGAGGATTGTGCAAGAGAATTGAAAGTCGGCATAAAACCTCGTCGAATCTTCATGGACCGGAGATGGGGTAATTATGAAAACTTCAACCCTAAAAAGACTAGAATGGTTACCTTCCTAAGTCAAAATACAATCAAGTCAATTAGTACCAAGCTTGAGAAAACAAACCCAAAATTTCAATTTTTCTTTTTCCATTTTGAAATTACAACATCAACAATAATTAAATTGATTCTTCCACACATTTCCGTTAGTACCTTACCTATATGGCCAACATAGGCAGTGTCAACCAATGAGGCAAGAGGGTCAGCTGCCAAAGCCAGGGTAGCAGGCACTGCAATGGACAACATCTCCATCCCCATATCATCAAATCTAAGCCACCCATTTCTGTTCAAAACCAAACAAAATAAACTTCACAAATCACAACACACACAACAACAAGAAGAAGGAATTAATTTCCAGCTAGCATGCTTAGAAAACAGGCGGGGTTGGTCCAAAATCAATTCTGGTCACTTCAGAAGTGAAATTTCTTTTAGTTTTAAAGCCTTAGAATTGATTATGTTGCTTCCTAACTGAAATCCAAACACGATAGAAGCCAAAAAGTACCTGAACTGATAAACAACAAAAGAAGAGAAAGAATGAACTGAAGATGAATCATGATGATGGGGTGTGGTGGTGGTGTTGGTGGTGGTGGGAGAAGAGCTTTGTTGTTCCTTAGAGGGAGTTTCCAAAAGGGAATTGATGAAAGCCAAATAGCACTTTCCCTAATCTTGACACAGCTTTGGTTTGTCACAACCGTGCCAATTTCAGAGAAGCCTATTGTTTGTACTTTGCGTTGCTCAAATTAAATATTTATATACATACCTACTTTACGGCTTTCAGATTCCAAAGGAATCCAATTGCAGTATAGGGTATGGTCGATCCCACAGGGAGTTGTAAAAATACCGTTCTTGAATTCATTTAATTAAACAATGAGGTGAAAGATTTGTGGTTTGATTTATATTTAAATAGACTAAATAAATAAAAGACAGGAAAATAAAATAGGAAACAAATCAGAGGTAGTTCCGGAGCTTGTTGAGAATTTTAATCACATCGTAGTTTCATGTATCCAGTTACTTATTACATAGAACTATCGTTTGATTGCCCGCCACCAGTTCTTAACTTGTCATCACTTTCGTGTATGACAAGATCATAGGTTTCCTTTGTTAAACTGTCACTTTTGCACACGAGCTTAACAAAGTA
>QANU01116094.1:0-58019 GCA_003254905.1 Nissolia schottii | reverse complement strand
TATATATATATAACATATATAATATAACATATTATAAATATATATATATATATATAACATATATACTATAACATATTATAAATATATATATAGCATACATACAACACACATATATATACATATATAAATATAACATACACTACCGATATATATACATAACATATATAATATAACATATTATAAATATATATATAGCATACATACAACACACATATATACATACATATATATATATAACATATATACACTACCTATATACATATTACAAATATAACGTACACTACCTATATATATATAACATATATAATATAACATATTATAAATATATATATATATATATAACATATATACTATAACATATTATAAATATATATATAGCATACATACAACACACATATATATACATATATAAATATAACATACACTACCGATATATATACATAACATATATAATATAACATATTATAAATATATATATAGCATACATACAACACACATATATACATACATATATATATATAACATATATACACTACCTATATACATATTATAAATATTATAAATATCTATATATATAGCATACATACAACACACACACATATATATATACACAGTTATACATACATGAAGACGGTGGCGGTGGCGGACGGTGGTGGTGGCGATGGCGGCGGCGGCGGACGGTGCGGCAGCGGCGGCGGCGTTACAGGCGCGCGAGAGAGGATGAGAGAGGAGAGGAGAGGAGAAGTACTGTGGTCTCGGTGGGGAGGAGAGGGTCTGGTCGCAATAGATTTATAAGGACTTTACCGTCGGACAAAGCCGACGGTAAGTATGTGCATTAATGACGTGTCGTTTGAAAATATCGATGTCATTACCGTCGGTCATTACCGACGCTAAAATAGTACCGTTAAAGTTTCCGTCGTTTGTAACCGCCGCTACAACGGCTCTTTGAATTCTATGCACATTTACTGTCGGATGACGCCGACGGTACGTATGTGCATTAATGACGTGTCGTTAGAAAATATCGATGCCGTTATCGTCGGTCATTATCGACGCTAAAATGGTACCGTTAAAGTTTCCGTCGTTTGTAACCGCCGCTACAGCGCCTCTTTGAATTCTATGCATGTTTACCGTTGGCTTCGACCGATGGTACGTATGTGCATTAATGATGTGTCGTTTGAAAATATCGATGCCTTTACCGTCGGTCGTTCCCGACGCTAAAATAGTACCGTTAAAGTTTCCGTCGTTCGTAACCGCCGCTAAAGCGCCTCTGAATTCTATGCACATTT
Organism: Nissolia schottii; assembly: GCA_003254905.1. Taxonomy (NCBI): domain Eukaryota; kingdom Viridiplantae; phylum Streptophyta; class Magnoliopsida; order Fabales; family Fabaceae; genus Nissolia; species Nissolia schottii. The sequence goes on along the minus strand of QANU01116094.1, from coordinate 56,733 downwards.
ACCGTCAGCGGTGACCGACGGTAAATTAAGGACAAAATTGCATCGTCTGTTTCCGCCGGTAATGATTGAACGTGCCACTTTTCTACTGGTGGTAATTTCCGTCGGTTACAACCGTCGAAAAATCCATTCCCGCCATTACCCGCCAAAACATTACCGTCGGTATTTCCGTCGGGAAGTCTATCCCATAGTAATTCCACGCCTTTTTCGCACGTCGACCGGTTACCGTCGGTTATTTCATTTTGTCCGACGGTAATACCGTCGATTCGCGTCCGATGGTAACTCTGCGACGGTAATAGGCTTTTTTGTTGTAGTGAGAATCATGGAGAAATCATCTACCACCTAAGCCTAACATAGCTAGCATAAACTACCATAGTTCACATAATCACTTAGAATCACACATAAGCAAACATAAGCTCCCAAGGAGGTGAGCAAGCCAAGCTTACCCACCTATAGAAGAGCTTGGTGGTGGTGAGGGAAGCTTGGAATGAAGTCCCACAAGCCTTGTTGTTTCCAAAGCTTGAGCTTCTCCTTTCTCCATGATGAAGATCCTTGAGCAAGGTGGAGGGTGAAGAGGTTGTCCCTCTTGATTTTGGAAGGAAGAAAATGAAACCAAGATGAGAGGATTTGGGCTGGGAGGTTCGGTTTTGAGAGCTTGGGGACAAGAGAAGAGTGCTCAAATTTGTTGAATGCCAAAGAGTGTTCTTAGGACTTGCTTTGATGTGTATATTAGGAGATTTTTGGGAATGAAATTCTCTTGTACAAGATGATTGCACACACACGGTTTTGGGCCAGAATTTTTGAGAGAAAAATTGATTTTTTGATGGCAAAATAAGTGATGTGATGGAGTAAGGTGGTGATGGTAAGTGTTGCATGGTGATGGTAAGTCTTGGAGCACATTTTAAGGAATATGTTTGTTGACTATAGAAGGCTGAAAATTCAGCAAGGCTAGCCGTGTACCATGGCTAGAATTAAATGGTAAATTTGTCATTTAAAAGGGTGTTAGTGATAGTGTGTTAAAAGTGTAAGAGTATGTGATTGTTCTTGATCAATTTTGGAGTGGCTAAGCTTTAATTTTTTGGGGACAATTTTAATTGAAATTTGGGAAGTGAAGCCACGGTTTGGTGGCTGATTTGTGAGGAAATTAATTGATTTTTGGAATAAAGAAAAGGTGGTGAATAGTGTAAGGCATGGGCTTAGGTATGGGTGGGTATGGGCATGTGTAAGAAAGGTAAGGTGATGGGAATTTGGAAGCACATTTTGGGGAATTATGTTTTTGGTCAACAATTCTCCTTCAAAAACCATGCAGCCCTCTTCCTAGCTGCTGAGATTTTATTTCTTTCCGGTTCCGGTTCGCTCGTGTTTTATCGCTCGCAGTGTCAGTGCGTCGCGCACGGTCGTCTGAAAAATATTCCGTTTATACCGCCGCGACCCTCTAATTCCCCCCTACCTAAGGGTATTAATATTTAAAGGTGTTTGTGAATTTTTCTCCGGAGAATTATTTTCACGGACACCTTTTGCGTGTCAGAAAATTTCGTAGCGAACGATGACTGTTCAGTTGCCTGCCGAACCTCATGCCGTGACACGTCTTATTTCCTAGGGATATTCTACCTACTAGTTTCCCATTTTAATTTCTTAATCATGATTAGAAAATTAATTAAATATTTATGTTTTACGATTATTTCCCGATTGGTCCGGAAATCATCTTAAGGCTCCGACAAATTCGCCGGTCACGAAACCTCAACTTTGACTGCTATTTTTTTATGGGTTAAAGATCATTCTTATGAATTAAAGGTAATAATTTAATTTTCTTACCTCCCTAATTAACCTATAATTATTTATTATGCTAATTATCCGTACAGTGAAAAAGCGGGATGTTACACGATCACTTGGGTGCAGTTTACCACCGCAGTCATGGATAAGTACTTCCCGCAAGGAATGAGGGACAAGAAGGAGACTGAGTTCTTAGCACTGAAGCAGGGAGATAAAATGGTGTCTGAATACACTGCAATCTTTGAGAAGTTGTGCTGCTACTCAAGCAGCTACCAGCTGAATCCAACCAAGGGATGGAAGTGTGGCCAGTACCGACGAGGACTGAAAGGGGAGCTTCAGCTGGCAGTGAACCACTTGGACATTTGCAACTACGCTACCTTGGTGGACAAATGTCTGATCTTGGAGGAGTCGACCTTGAACCTGGCTGCAGAAAGGAATGAGAGGCACAAGAGGAAGTTGGCTGAACAAGGAGATGCTTCGCAGGATCATAAGAGAAGGTTACCTTTTCACGCCCGACCCCAATACCAGCAACCACAAGAGCGGAGACAAACCCAGGACCAGCCACCACAAGGGACACAACTAGAGAAGAGAACTCAAGGACTCGGCATTCAAGGGGAACACCAAGGCAAAAAGAGTAACCCGCCCTGCCCAAGGTGCGGCAAGCTACACTGGGGAGTCTGTTTAGCAGGGAAGAATGCCTACTACAAGTGTGCGAGAAGCGGCCACTATGCCAGGGATTGCAATGCCACCACAAGCCAACGGGCAAAACGAGTATTTACCCCAGCAACCGAAGGAGCACGGGGACACAGGCGACCATGCCTAGGGTAAGAGAATGGTAGTAAATATTAGCAAGAACATAGGAGGTAACCCAGAAACTCTGGCAACGCTGGAATTTCGGGGCGAAATTCTTGTAAGGGGGGTAAAATGTAACATCCCGCATTTTTCCCCTTAGAAGAAAGTTCGCAAAAATAAATAAAATAATTTATAACTGAACTTAGAAAGGAGAAAAACATTGACAATGCCTCTCTTAGTGAAAATTTCCCCAAACAACTATTCATAGAGCCCTTTGTAGGAGTTAACCTGTCGAGGTCAGTAGAAATTATTCTGTTGGGTATTTTCAAATTCTGTTGATACTCAAATGATTCCTCTCAACCCCTAGAGATGGATGAAAAACCCAAAGTGTCGGAAAAACGGAAATTGGTTCAGTTTCGGACTATTCCGTCGACACTAGAACAGTCCCGTTTGGCCCCGTTTAGCCAGTAGAACTGAGCAGAGGGCCTCAAGTCTCTGGAAATCATACCTTATGGAGGGAAAGATTTCAAAATACCTTAGATCATCCCAAAACCTCATTAGGGAAAATGGACGAGAGCAGACGATCGCGGAATCGCCAGCAGAACGGTCCTGTTCGGATACTGGCGGGAGATAACTGGTCAAAGGTATCTGTGAAGAATACTCCTCCGGAGAAAAATTCACAAATGCCTTTAAATATTAATAGTCCTAGGTAGAGGGAAATTAGGGGATCACGACGGTATAAGCGGAATATTTTTCGGACGACCGTACGCGACACACCGGGACTGCGAACGACCAAAAATAAGTGAAACGGGATCGGGTGGGACCCACATTTAATGGACCACGTGATGGTAGCATATTTTTAGGGGAAAATTAATAAAATAATGGTCACTATTCATTAATTTGACTTGATGTGACCTTATAATTATCCAAATTAATTAATTAATTAAGAAATGAAATTAAAAAGGGCATAATGGTAATTTTGGGGACAAAATTGGAAGACCAATCTTCCCCCAAGACCCACGGCCTCCCCTCTATAAATAGCCCCCATTTTCATTCATTTTTCACATATTCCTTCCCTAGCCAAAGCTCTGCCGAAAAATCACCCGGTCCAGAAACTCTGCCGGAACGCTGTCAAAACTAGGAGGCCAGCCAGAAAAGCTTCGCACCGAGGGAACCCTTACCCTCCAAACCATCTTCTATCATCTCTAAAGACTCCAAAGAGGTGGGTAATCTCAAGCTTTTCTCTCTTTGATGAGCTTTAACGGCTTGTAGGCGAATAGGTGTTGTTAGGTGTTGTTAGGACTGTTCTGTGGATTATGTGTTAGCTATGTTAGGGCTGTTGATTCTTGCTTGGTTTATGTTTGGTTGAGGCTGAATAAGATGAGGTTAAGGCTAGGAAATTTCGTGATGCTCTTGGTGGCCTTAGATGGCTTAAGTTTTCTTAGGTGATTTGATGAATTAGTGTAGTTTAGGTCATGTTATGCTTAGGCCTAGGATGTATGGATGATTTGGATATGTTTTCTATGAGAAAATATGTTGTAAAATGGTTGTTGGAACTTATGGAGTAACCCCAAGGAGTGTCCATGGAAAAAGGAAAGCAAGAAAACAAAGCAGGTTATGCAGGCCACGCCCAGGACGCTGAGCGGCCTCATGAACCGCTGAGCGGTCTGTAGGCTAAAGTGGGAAAAACATATTTTTAAACTATTTATGAACTGAAGGGTTTCAGGGACCATTGAGCGGACCCAAGGGGGCGCTGAGCGGCCTGAAACTTAGCGATTTCCATGGAACCCTGGATAGTGGTGACGAGGTTAACCGAGTGTTTTCGGGAACAGTAAATGGCCCCGGAGACTTGAGGGCGCCGAGCTAACCTAAGCCAGGGAGTTAAGGTTTATGAAAACAGTCTTGGGCCCATAGTTCCAACAAACATTAAAGCTAGCTGAGATACATAGAGATGTATGATGTATAGGATGATATGACTTGCTAAATGCCTTAGTTAACATGATATGTATATGGCAATGTGAAATGCTACATGTAGTAGATAACATGACATGCATACGACATGCTAACATGCTAGATGCATAAGACCACATGACATGACATTATGACATGCTAGACGCATATAACCCCATGACATGAATACGGACACACGACACGAAGACAGTATCCTGCATTACATTCCAAATAGGACTTCCCGCATGCACACATGACATCCTGCATTCGAAGACGACCTCTTGCACTTTAAAAGACTTCATCCTAAAGAATATAACACGGTCATCTCTTAGCTTCTGGCCCCTCACTACCCTGTAACAGGGGATGGTTACTAATACGTACGGCACGCTACGCGTGTATGGCATGAGCTCTGCCACTAAAGGATATGGAGTAGGTTGTACACCAGGGGGACGACAGTTCAACTGGGGTACAAGGGGGATGACCACTCATGACATGACATGACATGTATACGATATGTACATGAAACATGACACGATACGATTCGATACGGAGGAGGCTGCCCTCGGGCAAGTCGACCCTCAGACATGACATGACACGGATATGATATGATACGATATGGAGGAGGCTGCCTCCAGGAAAGTTGACCTCATGCATCACATGCATATGACACGTACATGATACACGAACACGATATGTCCACATGAAACGTGAATATGATATGTCTATGTGATACGTGAACATGCTGATAGGTATATGTAATATGTGTATGAAATACGTGGCAAATATGTATATGAAACCTGTTTACGATATGTATGTGCAAAGGCCACGTCAAGGAACCACAGTTTCATGAGACGGCCTCTAGTTAGGTCACGAGATTCGAAGATAGCATAAGAATATAGAGTACGATCTACGAGTATAGTATAAGAGTATAGAAAATGCCCAGTTGCTAAGGATAGGTAAAGGAAAGATTAGAACCCATAGAATCTAGTAATTTAGATAAGGCTGCTCAGGCCTAGCATGGATAATAATCAGTAGGGGTATTAGTATGTTATAACACCTAGAAACCCCCTGAGCGGCGGAATCATACTGGAGTAATAAAATGAGTAGGTAAGCCCATAGAACCCCACTGAGGACGCGACGTTCTCACCCCCACTCCTTTATGGTTCCAGGTGGAGACGACAAGGCAACAGGTGACGTTTTGAGAGCTTGAAGCCAAGGACCCAGAGGAACAGCATGAGCCACTTTTTCCAAGGACGCAGGAAGGGGACTATAGTTTTGTAGTCAATAGTAGTAGTGAATGGTCTATGTTGGCCATGAGCTAGTATGTTCAATATGTGCAGTAGTTGTACTTATGTATTACAACTTAATTGTGTATGGTGTATGGACCAAATGACTGTATGTAAATATATATATCTCTTTATTGCAACATCTTCTGTATGATTAACTCTTAGACTAGTTCTCGCTTAAGTCTATTTGGACTCTATCGCTTGCATATCTATACATTTTCCTTTCTGAACACGCATGGCTCCTAGTTTGTAAATAAGTAACGAAAGCAATTGTTTTAAAAAGGGTCCATATTTTCGTACAAGGAGTATTTTCAAAGCTAAAAGTAAGGGCTAAAAGTAACCTCAACCAAGCAGATAACAACCCTATAATCAGTGTTACGACTATAGCGTAGGCTGAAAGGAGGGGTGTTACAGATGACGGCCGTCTCATGGAGGATCATATTTGAACTGGTCTCCAGAAACATCCACCAAAGTTTGCTGTGGTAGCCTCTACTTGGATCTCATACCATATGTGTCATGTCATGGCCCTGGAAACCATGTTTCTTTTGGGAGCCAAGCATTGAGATCTTCCATCGATGCCGCGAAGCTTTGAGGCTTCGCCTTGGCTTGGTCATTCAGTAGTTAATCACTCCAAGTGGGGGTGGATGAAGGTTCCTACTAGGAGGCTTCTTGAACTGTCCCTGTACATGGTCTAACCTTCCCCTAGTAGCAGGAAGAAAGTCTCCAAGCCCTTCACATAAGGTCCATAACTGGCCATCAGTTTCTAATTGAGCATACTCACATGGTCCAAGGAGAGGGACATGTGTCTTAAGGGGCAACTCGAGTGGTGGTAACTGATAAGCTAGGAGAGGGGATGATGGGAGTAATGGAATAGATGGGGGGAATTTAGACAGAACGGCAGGCTCAACCGACATCTCTACCACACCAGGAATAACACAAGTGACATGTGCTTCTTCCTCCAGTTGTGGCTCCTCAAACACCACCTCAGTATCAGATTCATCATCAAGAATGACGAGTTGGGGTAACTCTTCTACCAAAACATCTGAAGACCCACCATCATCAATGATGTCAGATGGTGAGGTTTCACACACGACCTCATTATCCGGGCAACTGTTCTCCTCATGCCTACTAGATGCAGCCATGGTTTCTTTTATCTGATTTATATCCCTTCTTATCTCTTGCAAATCAGCACGCGCCTCCTTCGCCTCCTGCATTAGCTCCTCTAGCAACATCTCCAGCGCCTCTTAGGAAGGGTTTTGAGTTTGTTGTTGGCAATGGGTGGGCTCTAGTGAATACGAATATGGTGGGTATGGGTCATGTGGGTATGGTTGAGGTTCGTGTGGTGACGGTTGATGTGTTTCGGTAGGATACGGGGGAACAGAGTAAGGCTCGGGGCAAGGTTGGTAGAGGTAGAATGGTGAAGTCATCACCCCACAACGGTTCAAGTGGTCTTCCCATTGTCATTCAGACAACTCGGCAATGTGGCACTGCAAGGTCAGTAACGCCCTCCGACCTATTTCCCTGGGTAACCTCCATACTTCCTCCAGCCTTCGGGAATGCCTCTGCTTAAGACTGTCAAAATTCGCTCCATTACCTGAAAAACAAGGAACACTAGACCACTGCGCACTAGAAAAACTGTTAGAGTACATGATAGCACATTTGAGGGACAAAATTACACAAAAACAAAATTGATTTTTTTTTTGGATAGGAAAAAAAATGAAAATGAGAAAAAAAAGAAAAAGAATTTTTTTTTGGATAGGAAAAAAAACTAAAATGAAAAAAAGGAAATTTTTTTTTTTAAAAAAAAAGAACAAATGCAAGAAAGTAAGGAATTAACAAAAATTAAATGATAAAAAGAAAAAAAAAGAATTGGCTAAATTGTTTCGCCAGCAACGACGCCAAATTTGACACACACTAAAATGTCGTTAAGTTCAGTGTGCAATCAAATAATAATTTATAAAACTAAATCAACCCCAAAAACATAGTAAAGGGGGCTAACCTAGGTCGTCTCTCAAAGAAGCAATTAGAACCAATTAAAATTACAATTAAAAAGGGGGGTTTGGATTGATGAATAATAATAAAAAGGAAGCAAAATAAAAGTAAGTTAACAATGATAAAAAAAAAAAAGCAATATCCTGCATACGGTGTTTCTAGATCAAGGATTAATTGTCATTGGTTCCTAATTAATTATTCATAAGGGGGATGTTGTTTATTAGTTGAAATCTCTAACTAATACGCAATTCACCTAAGAGACTACGATCGTCAATCCCTTAAGCATTTATTAATATAGGAATTAAAACTAAGATCTCAGCATTCAAAACCTATATCAATTATTTTCCAATTGCACAACCTAATTAAATCTAATTAGCTCCCCCCAAAGAGTTCCCAAATCCTAAATTAATAAATCCTACAATCGTGAAGATCTATCAACCTAGAATTAACTCTAACCAACAACATGCGATCGCTATATTACTAATTAGGGGTGGAACAAATCATGAATAAACATTAAGCACAAAACCTCGAATTAATCCTAATCTAGAGTTACCGCATGCAAGATATTAAGAAACTACTCCTCCATGGGTGGAGGATAAAAACTCATAATAAATAAAGACAAGAAGAGAGTAAAAAATAACGGAGAATTAAAATAACAAAACCTAAAAATAATAATGGAAGGAATTCGCAAATAATTGGGAGCTTGCGTTATCAATGCGAGCGCTCCAACAATCCTTGAATAACTAAGTACTAAGCACTACTAACATAAACCTAAAGTACAATAAAATAAAAGGAAAAGTGCATAAAATAAAAGCGGAGTCTGAGTATGAAGTTCTCTCCAAGTTGTTGAGAGAGGATGTCTATTTGTAGAGGATTGGCCTAAAGTGGGAGTAAATCCAGCACTTTCAGCACAACAATTAGTAAAATCGCGATAACTTCGGTTACAGATATCGGATTGAGGTGATTCAAATCTCCAATTAAAGCTAAGAGATAGATCTACAACTTGGTAGTTGAGGTCAAATAGAGATTCAATCTCCATCCTAGTGCAAAATCCATAGCAAAGTCAGCATTAAAAATCCTTAGTAAATCTTTCACCAAATCTTTTTGAATTTGAATTTAATCTTGAATTTATTGGTCTCAATCTTCTCTTCAAATCTCTTCTTTGAAATTTATATCTTATCAAATCACCTTCAAATCTTCAATGATCCTCTTGACAATTTATTTTCTGCAATTAAAATAGAAAACTAAAAAAGAACAAAAGAAATCTACACATTAAATTCTAAGATAAAGTAGTGCTTAAAATTGCATTTTTCTAAATTTCTCACAAAAGAGGATAATGTGCAAAACATATTAATTAAGCATTAAAATTACACATTTTTAGTATACAATGTTCAATTATAGAATAATAAAATAGGGTACAAAATCCACCTATCAGCCTGCAGGATCATCCTCGATACGTGGTGCAGTGTCTCTTCTTGGCAGCATGTCTGACTTATAGTACCTGCACAAATCCCGAGTTGATCAGGCTCCAGAAAAGCCAAGGCACATAAGGTCAGAACATTCAACTTAGAAGTAGCCTACACCGTTATCACGCTCGGAGGCATAATGCGGCTCATTCCTCAGGCTCACTTTGACCAAACCGCTCTAATACCAAATGAAACACCCTAGCTAGCTAGCTTACGCTTATGTCGTAAACCGTGCTTAATGTAACACCCTAGCTAGCTAGCCTACGCTTAAGTCGTAAACTTGCTGACCAAGTTGTTATTTGCTTTGGTGGGGATAATACTTAGTCCCGTTTATACTTTAAAAATATTGTTACCCAAAATATGGACCAAATTAAAAAATTTCCTTGTACGTTACATAGAGTAAATTAGAAGCCTTGTCGCGCTAGAGCATACACTGCGAGCGGAAACATAGCATGATTAACTATAAATAAAGATATAATTAATACATGCCAAGATAACAAACAACGGTCCTTCATACATTCATAAGCAAATACATAATTAGTATTATGAGTATTAGGTGAAAATATCACATAGAAGTACAAGTACACATATATAATCTACTCGCTAATCATCTAGTCTTCAGCCATCCTCCCGTGGGAGGGTTCTTCCTCATGCAACTCCTCTCCTTATTCGTTGTCGAATCCTGAAGTCATGGATGAGTGGGGTGAGAAAATAGCGCTCTCAGTGGGAAAACCTTAGGGATTAGGGGATTTCTTATCCTCATTCACACTTCAGGCCACTCAGGATTTTCTAGGTGTTACAGTTATACTATATCCCTACTATTTATTAATATTCATGATAAGTCTGAGCAGCTTTATCTAAATTATCTATGTGACTGGGAAACCTATTCTTCATTAACTAAGTCATCTGTTCTCTACTCCACTTCCTAAGTCACATATAATCACATAATTCACATAATCACATAATAAGCTTCCGTGTGCGTCCACTTATAACCGTGCCCATTTTAATTATAAGCTTCTTCACCCATCCGCTTATGTACAATTATATATCACGTAGAGCACATACTCAAGCTCAACCCCATCGTAGCGGTGGCCATAACCGATATGAACTACATTTCATCTCAATATCGTGAGGACCAGGCAGCGCTTAACCTGAGTGGTTCCTCTTTCCACAAAATATCATCGCTCACGATAAGAGTATCCATCCTTGTACTAGGGATGGCGAGGAGGTCTACCGCCATCCTTGTGCTAGGGACGAGGTAACCTCAGGGTTCAGCTTGCCTTTCCTGCCGACTCCCCGCACAGCTAGGAAAAGATTCATTTCCTTTAACATCATTATCCTTCATTTCATTTTAGGGACTTAGTGACGTCACGCGCTAGGGTTCCTTTTTTCCTTTCCTTTCCTTTCATTAATCCATTCATTAATCCATTTCATGACACATAATCACATATGTCATACATCACTACTTTCATGTTCTAAAAATCAGTCCCATCATAATTCTCATAATTTCCTATCAATTACCTCATGAAGCACATAGCACATCTGGCACATATTCATATATTCATGTAGCACATAACAAATAAAACATACATAGCTCAACATCTCATGTTTAAACATATCATTAACATAAATCATCAATTTCTAACAATAATAAGAAACTAACTTTCCTCATCAATTTCAACATATATAAACATATATTCATGCTCCAACCTTTCTTGAACATAAACAAACATCAAACTAGGAACTAGTAAGACAGGCGTCTGGTTTCTGTCAGAAAATAGCGATCAGAAATCGGAGAGGTCCAAGACCTAACCCCAAGGTTTTTGATAGCCCTAAGATCATTTTTCATGATTAAAAATTCAGATTATGAACCCCAAATCACGAAATCCCTGTTTTACCCTTTTCCCAAAATTACCATTTCGCCCCCGTAACGCCCTGTTTTCTTCAGAAATTTTGTTATCAAAAACCCGATAGACTCAAGACTTGCCCTTAAGGTTTTTGATAGTTCTAAACCCATACTTTCTGAAAATCAACCCAGTTTTTCAGTCCTAAGATGTGAAATTCCCGTTTCGCCCTTTTCCCTAAAAACCCTGTTTTCTCTCTGTCTGCTGAGAAATTCATCAGGGACTCCAAAAATCATAAAACTTGACATCCCCACTCAAAATTTCGTGCAGAATCCAAAAATAACATTAGATTTTCATGATAAAAATCTCAGCATATAGTTCCCTTTAAAATCATGTCATATGCCTATTTCCGTCTTAGGTGTTCCTAAATTCTGACAGAATCACAGACAGCACCAACAGATCCAGACAATCATCCACAACATCAATATACATCAAAGTCACATAAAAGAAATCCTAACCACAGGCATTTCTATCACAAAACACAGCTCAACACATCCTAAATCACATAGACAGTGATTATGTCGGTTTACCAACAATTGAGCAATCTTGAAGGAAGCTTGGCTACACCAAGAAAGCTCCTCATATGGCTTTGAAGAAACTCCAAAGCTTACATGCAAGGCCATCCCAAGGGTGACGATTGTAACATCCCGACTTTTTCCTTCACTAAAACGTCGCATAATAAATAATTACGACTATATTAATAAGGAAAAGATGAAATAAAAAAGAAATAAAATTCTAATATTAATTTTATCCCAGTAACATTAGTTAAAAAGAGTAATTTGGCGATCTCGTGACGTCCGGTGACGTTCGAGTCAAAATTAGGGTTTTATTATAATTTAATTATGACTCAACAGGAGTCTGTAAATTAGATTAATATGAAAATAAATTCAAGAATATTCCAACTAAGATTTAAATATTAACGAGAAAAATTAATAGGTCACAACGATATGTCCGGAATATTTTTGGGACGTCCGGACATAAATAATTAATGAGCGAACATGACCTAAAATACACTAAGGGCAAAATTGGAAAGAAATTATGACCAAGGGCCATTAGAAGACCACGGCCATCCTCCTTACCCGAAACACACATCCAAAGAAACACCAAAGTCATTTCATTTCTTCTTCCTAAGTTTCCATCACCAAAACCCCATAACCATCAAAGCTTAATTATCATTCTTTGCTTTTCATCATCATCAATCACTCTCAAATTCATCAAGGAGACAAGCTAGCATCAAGGTTAGGAGCTTCTCTTCAAGTGGAAGCCAAGACACCAAGTTCCATAACCCTAAAAATCTCCATCATTTAGGTTTTATGCTTTCTTGATAAAGAAGACCTCAAGCAAGCAATCAAGCTTCAAGTTCATCCTTTTCCATCATCCAACAAGCTCTTTAGGAAGTGGGTAACTCTAGTTCCTCACCTCTTTGGTGGTGAATGATGTTTATGTGACTTTATGCATGTTTGATGATTATATGAGTTTATGAACATATATGCTAGAAATGATGTTAGGATGTAGGAAGATGATTCTGAAGGGTCTTGTGACCTGGAATAGATAGAATTATTATGTGTGAAATCTGTGTTACACTCAAGTAGGGTTCCATGGGAGCAAAGGAGGAAGAGGATGGAAAATGACGCATTCGGTTTTTCAGTTTCGCCTAATGACCGCTGAGCGGCCTCTGGTTCTGCTGAGCGGACCACGTGAACTCCAGAGCGCTGAGCGGGAGGGGTTACCGCTGAGCGGTCTGCAGGCCACGTGGAAAGTCTGAAAAGATATTTTCTTAAAGGATAAAAGTCGGTGGAGATATTTTAAAAGTTATCAGACCGCTGAGCGAAGGGATTCTTACCGCTGAGCGAGAATGTTTTCAGCGCTGAGCGCTCTAGCTCAAACCGCTGAGCGGACCACAGTTTTCGCTGAGCGGCTGCTTGAGACCAGAATGGTTCATGGAACTCCTCTTGAGGCACATAATCTTTTGTTTGATGCCGTAGATGTGATTGATAATTGAAATGTACGCAATGCATGCTGTATGTGAATGTAAGTGAATATATGAAGTATATGTTGTAGATGAATCTGTGAATGATATGTAGTCTGTGAGATAATCTGTAGTTCTTCATGCATTCATGTTACCCCAAGTCAAAGGATTAGAAGTAAATCTGAGATAAATAAAGATTCTGAAATGAACCATAGGAAACAAGATATAACATGCTGCAGGTATGAAAATGCTGAAAATGCTAGAAATGCTGAAACTGCTGAAAATGCTGAAAAGGGCTAATGCCCAATGCTGCTGAAAAGGGCTAAATGCCCAATACTAAAATTGGCTATATGCCACATGCTGAAAAGGCCGTGATCACGTGAGCCATACTATGATCCCACTTCAAGAGGTCAAGGCATCCTGAATGTGGAAGCCCGCCACAGGTGGTGTCGATATGGCATACCTGGAGGTGTGCGGTTACCACGCCTTTGAATTGTCGAAAGGGGGCAAGCCTAGGTGGGGGTACAATATCCGCCCACTGTCGAGGGGTCCCGAGGGGCACACGGCAGGTAGAAGCCCACCGCAGGAAGGTCTAGACAGTGTCGACCTACACTGAGGGTGCGAGGTTATTCCGTCATACTAGTGTCAACAGAGGACATTATTATGGTGGGAATAACACATATTCCAAAGCAGGTTATGCTGTTATGCAGGTTTATGCTGTCATATTCTGTTATGTACATGTACATTCTGTTAGGCATAATTATTCTAATGATTCTGTCATGTTTATACTGATGACTCTGCTAGGCATACTCTGAAGATTCTGTCATGTTTATTCTGATGGCTATGTGATGCATACTCTGATGATTCTGTTATGCTGAATGAATTCTGAATGTATTCTGTTAAGCATTTTGAGTATTCTAAACGTATAGTCTGCTGTTATGTCAGTACCGTCAAGAGCACGCTCGAGACGGATTTCACGAAATGTTAATCAGCACGAGAATGTAGTAAGCAAGAGTAGTTCCCATGTCACATATTAATGCAAATAAAGTCGTTTAGATAGGCCAGATAATAAATGGTAGGGACTTTAGCATGTATGTTCACTAGAGATCTCTGAGCGGCCTGAAGTCCGACATAATCTGATACGAGACTCAGGAACTAAAGTTATTTCCACTGAGAACCTACCGTTCTCATCCCCACTGTTTTATGACTTCAAGTACCGAAGATGCTTCATATTCTGTGAATGCTGATAAGCCGCCGCAGCACCATGAGCGGCCAAGATAGTAGATGAACTTAGAGGGCTGGATGCCAGGATGTTTGCCAAAGGCCTACTGAGTAGTATTCCAGTAGCCTTGTATTTCGACATTATATATTCCGGATTCTATAGATGATATTTCAGTTTATGTACATGTTATGTGTAGCTTACTTATATATACAACTATGTGACGGATAAGATGGACCACATGAATGTATAATAAATGCTTTATTAATATACTGTTATACGCCTTGTTATATTATTCTTTCTGACGCATGGCTCTATTTTAGTATTTATCCCATGTCAATGAAAAGGTTTAAAATTGGTCCTTACTTTCTTAAGCCACTATTTTTGAAAGATAACTATGGACTAAGGTATTCCGACCGAGTAGACAACAACCTAGTGAGCATTGTTTACTACGTACGGGGTAAACAGTTAACTAGGGTGTTTCAATGATGATCGCGATTTTGATGATGCACCACAGCCTTGAAGGGAAATTGCAAAGAAACTTTTGAGGGAGATGAGAAGAGCAAGGCAAAGTCGTGGGTTTTGGCTTACAAGGAGAAAGGATTTAGAAATTTTGAGAGAAGGATGAAAGTGATGCTTCGGTGACCAAGGGAAGTGAATGGAAGCTGTGTTGCTATGTAAATATATAAAGAGGGGATGAGATTTAATTAAGAAACTGAAGCTTGGGTTGCTTGGTTTCTTGATAAGAAGCGAAACAATTGAAATAAGAAGGATGGAGATGCCGTGGAAGCTTTGGTTTATAACCAAGTGAAGCTTAAAAGTAAAATTTGAAATTCCGTGTAGGACTTGTGCTGCTGCTTACATTAGTTATCTATATAAGATTTGAAAGTAAAATGGTATAATAAAGGCAAAAGATTGATTTCGGTGACTGGGCTTCAGTTTTCATAATTGTAAATAAACAAATGGATAAGCATAAGAGGTGGTGCAAGATGAATGGCTTAAGCATGATAAGTATGAATTTGGTGTGTCTCGTGGTTGCCGTGTGAAATTGTGGCTCTTGGTCGTGCATGTGTTAATTTTCTATGTGTGTTTTTGGTTGTGTTTTGTCATTAACTGTTTATACCCGGATGTCCTAAAAATATTTCGGACATACTGTTATGACCTACTAATTTTTATTATTAATATTTTAAGTTTTTGTCGAGGCATTCTTGAATTTATTTTCATATTAGTGCATTTTACGGACTCCCTTGAGTCGTAATTAAATCCCGATGATGATGAAAATCACCCCGAATCTCGCGAAATCTCGCGAGATCGCGAAATCACTATTTTGACTGGTATTTTTAAGGATTAAATTCAATAATTTAATTTTCTAGTCTTAATAATTGACCCGCATTTATTTATTACGCAAAATATTTGTAAGGGAAAAAATCGCGATGTTACATTCCACCCCCCTTAGAAAAATTTTGCCCTCGAAATTTCCAGACTCACATCATTCCAACTACTTTCTCTTCCATCTTGGGGTTTATACTTACTTGCTTTGCCTTTAAGACCCCTTTGGTCTTGATAGAAAACTCGTTATAATCTCTGAGCTAAATCTTGAAATGTCCTCCTACTTATCACTTTCGTCAAAGGTCTCCTCCTAAACCGCGTTTATCTGCTTGGTTGAGATTACTTAGTCTCGTTACATTTTGAAAATAATGCTTTATAAAAATATGGACCAATTTAAAACTTTTCCTTCATTCTTATTTTGATAATAAATTAGAGCCAGACGAATCATATGTTACAAGCGATAGAGCATACAGCTTAGCGATCGACAGGCGGATAACAGTAAACCAGATATGCAGACAATTAACATCGTGGTCCATCAATAGACATAAATAAGCATTCAACAATAAGCATCACCAATACATTCAAATAAGTAGTAGGTAATATCTTTAGTCATTACTATAAATATACTGGTCATCAACAAAAAGACATGCTAATACATAGGTCCTAAGGACTGATGGGTACTACCCATTGAGTCCATACAAAATAATCACGGATAGACGGGTCTAAACACGACTGTCAACACCTCTCTAGCCCTCTTTATCCTCCTTCGGATCCTCCTCATACTCGTCGTCATCCTTCTCCTCATCTACCTCTATCGGGTCCTCTTCTGGCTCGTTGTCAGATGTCTCCACCGGCGAGTCGTCGCCCTCCTTATCCTCATATGAGCCCTCAGGGATCAGGGGGAGATCATGAGAGACCCTGGATGGTCCCGCCTTATCGTCATGGCTCCTCCTAGTGATCATACGATGCATCACTCAAACTCTTTTCCTAGCCCCGAGGCAGAGGCCTGTGAAGCGAGGAGAGGGGCATAGAGAGCAAGGGTCTCTCTCCACGTCCTTCTAGTAGGGAGGAGGCTCTTCAATGATAGGATCATCATCCTCGATCATGATGGGGTGGTTAAGAGACATCCCTGGGGCGGGAAGTGGCTCCAAAAGTGGCTCTGATGGTGGAGTACGAGATAACTCTGGCAGCGGGCTCAGGGGCGGTTTGAAGTTGAAAAGTGGGTCGATCGGTATGTCACTGGTGTGTAGGCTCGTGTCTCTGTGCTGGCCCCGGTGTGTTTGGCTCGTCATGCCAGCCAAAATCATCGACTCTCCCAACGGCGAGTCCATCTGTGTTACCTAGAACCATAGATGAGTGGGGTGAGAATGTCGCATTCTTAGTGGGGAAATTCAAGGGAAAACACTCTTTCAGTTATCTCGTGTATGATTCCGGCGGCTCAGGAGTCCTCTAAGTGTAATGCAGTTCTACATTCCCTAGTTCCTTTTATGTTTGCTAATCCTGAACAACTTTATCTACGTTACTAGGTGTGAGGGGAGACATTCTAATCTTTACCCTAGTCATCATGCATAGGTCATCGTGCTTGTTATTATTATGCGTAGAGACAACTTAGGAAACTTACTATCTTTAGGGCGATCGTCAACGACTCCTCGCCGTACATACATGTCTCACCTTAAAACATTCATCACATAGTATGCATGAGGGGTAGTGGGGATTCTCTTACGCGCCTGAGGCGGCGTCCTTCTTGTTTCTTTAAATGTCCACGTTCTCCCTTGTACTCCTAGGGACCGTCGTCCCATCGGAATACAACCTACTCCTTTCCGGATCCTCGTTACTAGGGGCAGAGCTCATACCCGAGTGGTAGCAAACCACGGATACACGAATGCATATAAATCTGGTGGATCGAGATAACCATCGACTCGCACGATGGTGAGGGGCGTGCCCTTTCGACATAGCCGGGAGTGGACTTGCTTTGTCCGCACCTTCGGGGACATCTTACTTTTATTCTTTGTCCACACCTTCGGGGACATCTTACTTTTTATCTTTCTCTTTCTTTTATTTCTTTCATTTGTCTTTATTCATGAATTATGACTTTCTCGACATGTCTTTGTCTTTCCTTTGTCTATGACGGTAGTCATACGCGTAGGCGTAGGCCTGTATTTGTTATGAACCAATCCTCCTGGCGGGACTGGTGAGGGGCTTGTCCTTTGGACGTGCCAAGAGGGGGATGCCCTATTATACAACTATGTTCTTATCTTCAAGGTTCTCCAAGCCCTTCTGGGTGGAGCCTTCTTAAGATATTCCGTTTTCCCTAAGATTCAATTATGGTCTTTATTAAGTTTGGGCGATAACTTCTAATTTTCTAAGGCCGTCCTAAGATCCTGACGACAACCGTATCCTCACGATGCATAATAGTATTCATATGGACATAATACATATTATCATGATACACAACGTGTGACTATTTACATCATACGTTCATTAAAGTATGACAACAATTGTCAGGATACTGATAACCTCTTTTTCCTTTGGAATTTTGGCTATCGAATACCCGATGAGTCCTAGACCTCATCCTAGAGTTTTAGATAGTACTAAGATCAATTTTCACACATTTAAGTCCAGATTTTATACCCAAGATTCAGCAATTACAGATTCACCCTTTTTACCCGAAAAACCCAATTTTCATCCGAAATTTTATTCAACCACCAACCAATGGACTCGAGACTTAACCCTAAGGTTTTCCATAGCGCTAAACCCATTTTTCATGGAAAAAAACCCAGATTTTCAGTCCCTTTACCCAAAATTACAGTTCTGCCCCCATATGCTTAAAACGTCATTTTTGCCCGAAAAACTGGTTTTCCTTTGAAATTTTATTTTGCCATAACCCAATGGACTCAAGACTTGACCCGAAGGTTTTTGATAGCTCTGAACCCATTTTTCATGATAATAAACCGATATTTTCAGTCCCTTTACCCAAAATTACAGTTCTGCCCCCATATGCTTAAAACGTCATTTTTGCCCGAAAAATCGATTTTCCTTTGAAATTTTATTCGCCATAACCCGATTGACTCAAGACTTGACCCCAAGGTTTTTGATAGCTCTAAACCCATTTTTCATGATAATAAACCCATATTTTCAGTCCCTTTACCTGAAATTACAGAAATGACAATTTTGCCTTTATGTGCCCAAAACTCAAAATCCAACCCGTGTACCAACCTTGGACCTCCATAACGAAATTCCCAACAACCACATAACATTATTCCAACATTTAAACACCACATAACACATGCAAGCATCATCCATCAACAAATATTGCATAATATGTTATATGTTCACCAAAATCACAGAAATGCTTGCATGCAACATAAACACACGCATGCATCATACATAGATTACCAAGTAGTGATCAAACTAGAGATTACCCATAGATTTTTAACACCAAAATAATATATATTTACTTTCAAACAACAATCAAACACATGCATGCACATCATCAAGCATAATATACATATTTTCACATAATCACACATTTAAGTATAGAACCACCAAGAGGTAGTTTAGGCTAGATTTACCCACGTTTATGATGCAGGGAGTATGGAGAATGTGTGTAAGAAATGGTCCTTGTAGCTTTTAAAAACACCAATTTTCTTCAAAGTGCTTCTTGAAGAATGATGATGATGGTGGATAGATTTTCTTGGAGATTTTGTGAGGTTTATAGGTGGAAGAAGATGAGAAGAGAGTGAGGAGAATAAGAGGAGTTGGTTCGATTTTTCGGGGGAGGAGAATAGTGGAAGAATGCTTGATTTTTGGCTTTGGAGACGATGGTGGTTCTAGAGCTTTGCTTGGTGTAAGTGTGTACGTGTTTTTGCGAGAGTTTTGGAAGAGGAAATCTGTCTTGAAAACTAAAGAGGGAGTTCGGTTTCAGCTGGGAAAAATTGGCTTATTTTTGGATTAAAGTATTCATGTAATGATGCATCATCATGTTACCTTTATGCCTTGACCAATGCATGTCCATTGAGTGTGGACAAAGTAAAAAGGTGTAAGAAAAGTGATTAGGTTGCCATACAAGAGTGTGCAGCCGTGGGCGAGAGCAAACTTTTGCTCAAATTGTTACATGTCTGGTCATTTTTTATCGTTAATTGTCTAGTTACGCGCATCTTTGCGCGCGCGAAAAATTAACGATCAACATAAAAATTATCTAAACATAATTTAACACTAATTAATCACTTAAAATAAGAAATTTGGATTTAACTAGGATATTCTAAATTTTCCCTGGTAAAAAGAGTATTTTTTACGGGTATCACCGGTACGCACTTAAATTTCCGGTAACGACCAAAAATTAATACAAAAATCACTTAAAAAAAATCACATTCTTCAAACAATTCTAATGAGGAATTTAATATTTATCTAAGGCACTCGCATTTTCTAGGTTTATAAAATTTATTTTACGGGCGCCTTCGATACCCGTTAAATTCTGACGGCGACCGAGAATTCGCGCGATTCTCGCAAAATTTCTCGGGATTACGAGACCATCCCTTTGACTAATATTTTTAGAAAATAAAAT
This sequence comes from Nissolia schottii, assembly GCA_003254905.1. Lineage (NCBI taxonomy): Eukaryota > Viridiplantae > Streptophyta > Magnoliopsida > Fabales > Fabaceae > Nissolia > Nissolia schottii. The sequence goes on along the minus strand of QANU01116094.1, from coordinate 36,492 downwards.
TTAAAATTTTTCCAATCAAAATAACTGGCTCATGATTTATTAATTAGGCGAAATTCTTCTTAAGGAAAAACGAGGATGTTACACTGGGCGCTGAGCGGCCTGACTGAAATTCAGGGTCTCCACTATGAAACTTAACATTTTCATGTCTGTGATTTGTAACATCCCGCTTTTTCCCCTTAGTAAAAAGTTCGTAAAAATAAATAAAGTAATGTATAAATTAATTTAGAAAGAAGGAAAACATTACAAATGTATCCCTTAGTGAAAGTTCCCCCGGATAACTGCTCGTAGAGCCTTTGTAGGAATTAATCTCTTGAGGTCAATAGAAATTATTCTATGGGGTATTTCCAAATTCTGCTGACACTCAAATGAATCTTCTTGACCCCTAGAGATGGATGAAAAACCTAAAGTATTGGTAAAACGGAAATCAGTTTGGTTTCGGACGATTTCGCAGACACTAGAATGGTCCCGTTTGGCCCCGTTTAGCTAGTAGAACTGAGCAGAGGGCCTCAAGTCTCTGGGAATCATACCTTATGGAGGGAAACATTTTAAGATGCCTTAGAGTAGCCCAAAACCTCATTAGGAAAAATGGGCGAGGACGGGCGATCGCGGAAACACCAGCGGAACGGTCCTGTTCAGACACCGGCAGGAGATAACGGGCCAAAGGTATCTGTGAAAAATACTCCTCCGGAGAAAAGTTCACAAATGCCTTAAAGCATTGATATTCCCATGACCGGGGAAATTAGAGGATCGCGACGGTACAAGCGGAATATTTTTTAGACGACCGTGCGCGACGCACCGACACTGCGAGCGATAAAACAAGAGCGAAACGGAACCGAGAGAAAGTGAAATTTTGTGCAGCCCAAGTGATGCAAATCAGATTTCAAGGGAAATTATTTTAAAATCAAAAACACTATTCATGATGTGACATTTGGATTATCATCGAAATTAATTAATTTTTAAAGAAATTAGAAAGGGCATTTTGGTAAATAAACCTAGGGGCAAAAAGGTAATTTTAAGGGCAGCCTCTTGGCTATAAATAGCCAGCCCCTATGCAGAAAAAAATTGGAAAAATTCCTACCCTGGGGGAAACTCTGTCCGTGTGCTCCGTGAACGCTGCAGAAAATTCACTGAAAAGCTTGGATCGCGCTCTAGGCTTGGAGGACAACTCTCCTACCTCTTCCTCACCACCGAATCAGCCTCTCAAGAAGTGGGTAACTCTAGTTTACTCACCTCTTTGGTGGTTGTATGTGCCTAAGTGTGTGTGTGTGTGTGTGTGTGTTTCTATGCATGTATGTGTATGTATATTAGATGCTTGGTTAGGACTTAGGGAGATGATTCTGAAGGGTTCTGTGACCTGGATTAGATAGGTTTTCATGGTTGGAATATGTGTAAAAACCTCAAAGAGTAACCATGATCAAAGGGGAAAATAAAGGAAAGAAAATAAGCAATTCGGTTTTCAGTTTCGCCCAGTGACCGCTGAGCGGCCCTTGGTACCGCTGAGCGGAATGTACCGCTGAGCAGTCCCAATTCACCGTAGAGCGCTCAGCCTCAAACCGCCGATCGACCCTAGGGTACCGCTGACCGGTCTGAGACCTAACTTTGTTATGGATACTTTTTTGAGGCACATAGTCTAACAATCAATGATTTAACTATAATTGGTAATTGATGGAAGTGTAGTATGTGCAGTATGTGAAATAATTTGTTAGCATTTCATGCATCCTGATAAGATGATTCTGAGAGGACTAGAAGTAATTCTGCAATAATTAAAGCTTATGAATTGAATCATAGGGAGCAAGTCATAGCATGCTCCAGGTACTGAAAAGAGAAACAAATGATGAAATGTTGTACAGAAAGAAATGCTGAAAATGCTGTATGAACAAAAATGCTAAAAAATTCTGAGAAAGGCCGTGATCACGAGAGCCAAACTATCCCACTTCAATAGGTCAGAGGGACATACTTAAGGTGGAAGCCCGCCACAGGTGGTGTCGATATGGCATACCTGAAGGTGTGCGGTTATCACGCCTAGCACGGTCGAAAGAGGGCAATGCTAGGTAGGGGTACAATATCCGACCACTGCCGAGGGGTCGAGAGAGGACACGCGGCAGGTGGAAGCCCACCGCAGGAAGGTCGAAAGAGGGCCTACCTGGGGGTGCGAGGTTATTCCGTCATAGTACTGTCGAAAGAGGGCACTACTACGGTGGGAATAACATATATTCCAAAAGCATGTTCATTCTGCTGTGCATGAGTATATGAAATGTATGTATCTGATATTCTGTAATTACCATCAAGAGAATGCTCGAGACGGCTATGTATGTATACGTAATGTTAATAAGCACGAGAACTTAATAAGTAAGAGTAGTTCCCCTATCACTTAGTAACGTAGATAAAGCCGTTCAGAACCTTAGGCCAGATAATAATCAGTAGGATGTTTAGTATGTATGCACACTTAGAAATCTCTGAGCGGCCTGAAGTCCGACCTAATATGACATGAGATACAGGAACTAAAGTTATTTCCACTGAGAACCTACCGTTCTTACTCCCACTGCCTTATGACTTCAGGAAACTATGATGACTCGTACTTCGAGGAGGCCGACGAACCGCCCGAGGAAGCGTGAGTGGTCGTGACGAGATATGGACCCAGAGCTAGCTGGATACCAGGATTTTTTGATCAAGGGCATGCTGAGTAGTGTTCCAATAGCCCTTGCATTTTGATACTATGTATTTGGATTATGTATATGTTATTTGTACCTTACTTATTGTAATTATAACTATGTGACTTGGTATGATGGACCAACTGAATGTATACTCCATACTTTATTATTATTCGACTACTATCCGCTAAGCCCAAAGGCTTTACCGCTTGTTATACTTTTTCTTTCCGACGCATGGCTCTATTTTAGTAATTAATCGATGCAAATGAAAAGTTTAAAAATTGGTCCCTATTTTCATAAGCAATTACTTTTGAAAGATATCAATGGACTAAGGTATTACCACCAGGTAGTAAGCAACCTAGTGAGCTTGCGTAATGATCTATGTAACTTCAAGGTACGGAAAGCGAACTAAAACTCTAAGTCATGGAACTTACTCAAACACAACTTTTAAACTACTTGCAATTATCCATCGACCCACTAATTTTACTAAGTAAATTATCTGGCATGAAATATTGAGCTATGTTTGTTCTATGTGAAATGTTGCCTTGAAATATGAAACTGTACACATGAAAGGAAAGGAAAGGAAAAGAACCCTAGGGCGTGACATCACTAAGTCCCTAAAGAATGATGATGATAAGTACACTTTTGGTAGCGTCGATAGGGCATGCCAGTAGTGGAAAGCTCCCCTTCATGATGATAAGTACACTTCTGGTAGGGTCGATAGGGCATGCCAGTAGTGGAAAGTTCCCCTGGTAGCGTCGATTGGGCATGCCAACGGGACAAATGTATCTTTCCTAATCGCGTCGATAGGGCAGGTTGAGGAAAGCAAGTCCATCCCTTGGACTATCACATTCGAAGTAGAATAACGATGATAGATCCTATCACCATTTAAAGCAGAAGAATGGTTACTCCTGTCGTTGAGTGATGACTATTTCGTGGGAAGCAGAACCACTCAGGTTAAGCATTGCCTATTCTCAATGATACTGAGTTAGAAAGCAGCTTATAGTCACATGGCCACCACTACAAGGGGGCTGGACTTAAGTATATGAAAGCTATGTGATATGTGATATATATATGTGTGTGTGTGTGTGTGTGTGTGTGTACATAAGTGGATGCGAGTAGAAGCTTATAATTAAAATGGGCACAGTTATAAGTGAATATAAGCTGAAGCTTATAAGGAAAATGGTTTTCAAAAAATGAGAATTTTGAGACAATATTTGTAGCTATGTGAATTATGTGACAGTATGTGACCTAAGAGTTAGAATAGAGAACAGATGACTTAGATAATGAAAGAGTAGGTTTTCTCAGTCACCTAGTAACATAGATAAAGCTGCTCAGGCTTAGGATGGATATTAATAACTAGTAGGACTATAGTATAACTGTAACACCTAGAGACTCCCTGAGCGGCGGAATCATAATTGAGCATAACACGAGTTGTGATGATTGAGGTTTCCCACTGAGAACGTTGTGTTCTCATTCCCCCACTCCTTTATGGTTCCAGGAGTCAGATATGGACACCCCCTCAGTGGAGCCAGCACAGATGCTAAGGATTACTATGTTGATGGATTCTAGCACATGAGCCATAACCGAAATCCACGTGGATCCACCCATCGCCCTACCTGGAGACCCTCTAGTTGGTTTTAGCTCCCTTTTTAGTACACGTACTAACCCACTGCCTAATGTCACCCCAATTCCCGAAGATTCTGCTCGTCATGCTTTCGTAGCTCCGGTGAACGAGATCGGGCCAGCACCCTATAACAAAGATGTGGAAGTAGATCCACATTCTATTTCTACTATACCAAGAACGCAACGATACCCCGTTCAGAGAGAGCGCTACCCTACTTGTGGTACTAGATTAGCATAGATGGACCCAATGGAGTAGCTTCCATCATTCCTTAGCCATAGCTTGTATTTGCCAACTATATGTAACAATATTTGTATATGTATTATATTATTATGTAAACTATGAAATGTGAATGAGGGTTTGAAGGACCACTTGTTTGTTATGTATCTGATCTCTTGAGGAAAAAATCTCATCATAGGTTGCAAGCTTTTTTGTCTATCCTTTATACTCAATGTTCAGTTATTGGTTATGGCTCATATTTTGTAAATTTCAATAAAAGAAATAAAGTTCAAACGGGTCCATATTTTCAAACTAAGGAATATTTTCAACATAAAAACAAGGCTAACGATAATCCAACCAAAGTAGAAAGCAACCTAGAAAGCGGGTTCATGACTTAAGCATAGACTAGCTAGCTAGGGTGTTTCACACTTGAAACTGCAAATGAGGTCGTCAAAGCAATTATAGTGGTAAATGAAGTTACAATAGCAACTAAGATTTGTAGCTCCAAGTGTCGTCAAAATCGTATTTTAGCCTTTAGTGTTGCCACACAGCTTCTAGTGTTATCACATTCTAATTTAATGCAAAAAAAAATTAGTGAAAACATGTCAATATAATAATGATAATGAATTAAGGGACTAATTTGACCTGCAACTTACAATTTTAATGATTAAAAAGTAAGATTTTGAATTTCAATGACCAAAGTGACTCGAACTTACACTTTTAGGACTAAAATGAGCATTTCCCCTTTAGTTCATGATAAAAGAAAATACTAACAAAGAGAATGAAAAAGAGAACAAGATATACATAGGAAGAATAAGAATTAACGAATTCCCTATTGATCTGGGAGATGAATGGAGTCTCTAGTGTTCTTCTAGCTTTCCTAAGGTTGTCTTCTCTCCCATTTTTGTCTCCTTGATGCCTTGGAATCAGAATGTATATATTCTATTTATAGAGGAGTTCCAAGGGTTTAAGAAATCCTTTTTTTTCTCACTGAAGGTCCACCACTCAAGTAGGCATAAGTGTCGCTTGAGCAGCTAGTGTTAGCTTTTTTTACTGTAATTTTCCTTCCTCCACTGTGCATTGGGACGGTTTCTAGATCGCTAGAGTGGTCTCTAGAGCTATTTCGTCATGTTTTGTTGACTTTTCTTGGTTCGTAAGCTTCTCAATCCTTCGTGGCTTCCTCCCATAGACATTTTACACCTAAAATACATCCAAATATACTTACTTCCACCTAGCATGCCTAAATGGTTAGTTTATGCAACCTAAATGAAATTCTACATGAATGCAAGCAAATGCAACCTGTTATGCAACTAAAATGCCTAAAAACGACATGAATTAGCAAGAAAAAAGAATTCTAATTGGAGAGTCATATATATGTTATTCTTAATAAAACTTATAAAACAAACAAATCAATACAAGGGCTAAATAATTATTGGTAATCCCAAAAGTTGTGGTCATTACTTTATTAAAAAAAATTGAGAGAAATGATATTATAACTATTTTGGATAATTTTTAAATAACTATACTCACAAATGTGTCAGACCCACTAGAGACCTTCATTTGAATGAATATGATTATTCAAGAGTTGTTGAAAATGATTGTCATAATAGCATGACTCTAAAAGAAATGCTTAATTTGACACTAATTAAAAATTAAAAGAAAGAACCTTACCTTCCTAGAGGAGACTTGCAAGTTGCTTCAATCATGTGTGGGACACAGTGTCCCACACATGAATAAGTATAAATAACAATTCTTTTTCATCCTCTTTTGTATACATACTCTTTTTTTCATCTGCCTACTACAAAAAATACCTTTTATCTTGACAAAATTGTCAGAGAATATTGCACGACCCATGTCTCTCTCTTCCACCTTTTTCCTGCCTTTTATTTTTTAATGTCCAATCAATTTTGGCCACCTATTTTTTTTCCTACCAAAATGTTCGCTCATCTTCACTAAACTATTCACCCTAGGCTCATATTAAATGGTATACTTCCACCTTCGAGATAGAAATTATTGGTTTGTGTGTTTTTTATTCCTCCTCTGAAAAAATTGAGCACACGACCCCTTGACTTAGTATCAATAGAGATGTCACTTGAGCTACTAGCTCGTGATAGCTTTAGCCACCTATTTTTCTTGCATTATTCTTGCCAAAAAAAAAATTGTGTGGTGTATAGCATCACTCACATACAAATAATACAAAAGTAATGCTTTATGTATAACATATAAATAGACAACTATGGCCAACTAAAGAAAAGACATAAACGTCATTGTCATTCTCTCTCCTCCATCACTTATGAAATTTTTTGCCTTTACTCTCTTTTTACTTTTTTCTCTCTTATTTCGTTGTGTCGAACACAAAAATAAATCAACATTCTTAAACAAAGAAACCAACATAAAAATGATTTATTTTTCTTTCAAGTGCAAAAACCAACTTTGTTGAAAAAAGAAACCAAATGCTATTACTAAAAGAAACCAACTTTGTTAACAAGAGAAAAATTTACTTTGGTTTCTTTATCTAATAATTTTGGTTTTTTATTCTAGTAGAAAGAGAATGTGTGAAATAAATGAGAAAGAATATAATGATTGTGTTTGAAAAAGTTGACACAAAGAGAAAGAATGTATACAATCTAATAAAGAGGATTCTTTGGGTTAATCACATTCGGTGTCCAACTTTTATCCCACTTTTACCCTTCTATATAATGTAGTTGATTTCGTATTAGTAACCACCCAAAATTACTATTAAGCATTACAAATTGTTCGTGTTAGTTGGCATGAAGTTCCTACAATCCACTAATAACAATAAAGTTGAGTGACATTACATTACTTTTCATTTTTTTTATGTGGAACTCATTAAATATAGTAAAATACAATTTTTTTTTTGTGTTTTTCTTAGTTGGTTATATGGTGCTAATATTAAGGGGATGTATGGTTCGCAGAATTTTCCAACATTCCTAGGAATCTAAGTTTGGGAATAACATATTCATACGTTTGGTTCACGGAATAGAATAATCTTAGGAAAGTTATATTCCCAAGAATAATAAAAGTCCCATTTCCCCCCCATTTTCAATCACACCCACCACCACGGGAATCAAACATTCCCATGAGAAAAGAATGTTTCTATAATTCTAAATAGGCAAATTTACCCTTATTTAAAATTGAAAACCCAACTTTACCCTCTCAATTCAAAAAATCGGACACGTTAGTCCTTCCGTGTATTTCACCAACAGTGGTTGATGATGTGATGATTAACAAAACAACGTGGGATGTTAACCACCACATCACTCCCTTACACGTAGGCAAGCGAGATACATTAACCCCCCATTTAGTCCCTCTCATTTCAATTTTGGTCAATTTAGTCCGTCCCAAATTTTTTTCAGTCAATTTCATCCCCCTCAATTCAAAAAATCAACCTCATTAGTCCTTCTATCTGCTTGACTAACAGTGTTAATTGATGTGGCGATCAACGTGTCACGTCGCTATGTTAACTGTTAGATTTTTTGAGTCATTTAGTAGTAATACCATCTAGGTATAAAATGTATGCAACATCATATAACAATAACACTAGTAGCCTAGTGGGTAAGGTGTCAATCTTGATATCTAATACTATTAAATTTTTAATAGGCTTGATATCTAATAAGGCACGCAGTTAAAGTGTCAACCTCACATATGGAAGGATGCCTACGTAGAAGGAGGTGACGTGATGGTTAACAGAGCTATTAAAATTTTAAGAGGCTTAACATAAATCTAATAAGACTATTAAATTTTTGTGTCTTTTTTTTTTTATAAAGACACTTGCTTGCTTGCTAGTGGCAAAATTTTGATTTTTTGAGTCATTTGTTATTAATATTGTTCAGGTATAAAATATATGTAACATCATATAACAATAACACTAGTAGCCTAGTGGTTAATGAGTAAGCCTCACATTAAAGGATGCTTACATGGAAGAGGGTGACGTAACGGTTAATGGAGCTTTTAAAATGGTTATAGGCTTAACATAAATCAAATAAGGCACGTGGTTAAAGTGTCAACCTCACATATGGAAGGATGCCTACGTTGAAGAGGGTGACGTGATGGTTAATAAAGCTATTAAAATTTTAATAGGATTAACATAAATCTAATAAGACTATTAAAATTTTTATGTCTCTTTTTTTTTTTTTTATAAAGACACTTGCTTGCTTGCTAGTGGTAAAAGTTTAATTTTTTTTTAGTTATTTGTTAGTAATATTGTCCAAGTATAAAATATATGTAACATCATATAACAATAACACTAGTAGCCTAGTGGTTAAGGTGTCAACCTCACACGTGGAGGGATGTTTACGTGGAAGGGGGTGACATGACGGTTAATAAAGCTATTAAAATTTTAATAGGATTAACGAAACACCCTAGCTAACTACTTACGCGTAAGTCGTACGCAATGCTCACTAGGTTGTTTATTACTTGGTGGGAATACTTATAGTCCGTTATTATCCTTCAAAATACTTGCCCATGAAAATATGGACCGATTTTAAACTTTTTTTCTCTTCATAGTTTATTTCATAAGGTATGAGTTGTGCATTATATAGAACATCTAATACAAGTGATAGAGCCTTTAGGTTTAACCATGATCAATCCCGCATCAAACATCAGATAGATAAGCAAACATGCGGTCCATTACATATATTTACAAGAATTTACATAAGTATTACTATAGGTACTATACAAGCATCAAGTCTGTCATAATAAAATATTTGTCTACAAAACACAAGGGCTAACTGGTACGCAGCTTACTTAGCCCTTGCCAAACCCTTGCTTGACCCATTTTCTTGGGGTGTTGGCCTCATGTTACAACTCTTCACGATTCCTCCTACAGCTCGGTAAAGTCTTCATCGTAGGTTTCTGGAGTCATAAACGAGTAGTGGTGAGAACGACGAGTTCTCAGTGGGAAACCTGGAACATTGGGCATCGTATTTTCCTTGGTTATGCTCCAGGCCGCTCAAGGGATCTCTATGTGTTCACGTATACTAAATTTCTACTGATTATTATTAGCCATACTAGTCTTGAGCAGTTTTATCTACCTTACTAGGTGACTGGGGAATCTAATCTTGCTTTCCTAATTATAGGTTCTCGTGCTTTCTAATCCTGCTGGGTAGCGTGTCCTGTGATCACGTACCCACGTAACTTGTACGTGGTGGGGCAATCTGGTGATACTGTTTCACTCGACAAGAGCCAACACATACTTACATACATACATACATACATACATACATGCATCTATACATCCATCTCATACAGGGGGATCTGGGGTTCTCTTACGCGTCGTGTGGCTGCGTCCTTTTTGTTACTATAGTCCTTCTACCCTTGTAGTTGTGGCCACCCAACTATAACCTGATTCTGTTTCTATATCGTTGACAACCAAGAAGCGCTTAACCTGAGTGGCAGCTAACCACGGATGCACGATGTCATACTTACATCGACAACGATAGGAATAACCATCCAACTGCTGGGATGGCTAGGGGTTGGCCCTTAGACTCAACTAGCCGTGGACTCATGGGTCGGCCCTTGGACTCGACCATGCATGACTTTGCTCATCTTATTCTTTGGGGCCCCTTATTAGGTCAGGCCTTGGCCTACCTTTATCATACTCTGGCCTATGCCTGTGTTCATAAAATTAGGCCTGGGCCTGGGTTTATCTTTTCTTTGACATGAGATCAGGCCTATGTCTGCGTTCATTTTTAACCAATCCAGCTTGCTGGACTAGTGAGAGGCTTGTCATTTGGACATGTCAAGAGAGGGAATAACCCTAATCATATAACTACGTACTTTCTTTAAGGTATACCGGATCCTTTGTGGCCGAAACCTTCTTAAGGATATCACTTTTTCCCTAGGATTCAATTATGATCTTTTAAGACTTTAGGTTATAACTTCTAGTTATATACAGTCGTCCTAAACCGTAACGACGACCGCGTCCTCATGATGCATGCTATTGTAACACATATGTTCCAAATCAATTCCATCATCAAATATACATTTCTCAAGGTTTATTGCTTGTTGAAATGTGCGGATAAGCTAGAAACTCGTGTCTTTCAGTGGTCATTCGAATGACATAGCTTAGTCATTCGAATAATATGAAAATTTGGCTGTGTTTGTAATTTTTAGTGGTCATTCGAATTACCAGGGCTAGGTCATTCGAATGACCTGGCGAAATTGCTCCAGGGTGAGTAAATTTTAGGGTCATTCGAATGAATATGCTAGGTCATTCGAATGACCTTGCCTTAAACTCATCTATAGCGTTATTTCTTGCTTATTTCTCACAGGTTTAACATAGAAATTCGTTTAGGCTTTCCACATGTTCCAACAATCACTATAACACATTTTTCTAACTTAAAATCACCTAAAACCATTTATGCATCTTAACAAGCATATTTTCTACATACTATTTCTTGCATTACATTTTCACATAAACACATACTATACATTATAATAAACCACATAGACAGTGGGTCTAGGATTACCCACCTCCTGAGAGTATTCCAAGTTGGTAAAGTTGATGTGGACAATTTTCGGGGAACGTTGATGTGTTCCTATGATTTTTCTGACTCCGGCAGCGTAACCGTAGTGTGTACAAATGGAACCGAAAATTTGAGAAACTGAAGATAATTTGGTGCAGTGAAGCTTCGGTGGCTTAAGGCTATTTATAGCCATCGAAGGCTGGTCACTGTAGCTTTTTAATTAATTAAATTAAATAAATAAAAGAATGGATAATATTGGCTACAGTGCATGGATATGGTTGTTGAATCAATTGGCCACGTGCTTTTAACTTGGTTTTTAATTTTAGATCATGTTTGATCGCCTTTGGTCGTTAATCGCTCGTGTACGGATATCCTAAAAATATTCCGAACACGTAGTCACGATCTACTAATTTTCCTGGTCAGGAGGGTATGTCAAGTTAAGGTACTCGTGAGTTTATTTTCGTAAGAGTATGTTTTACGGATACTTTTGGCGCCTAACGAAATTCCGGTATTGACCGAAAATTGGCACGGATCTCATGACATTCCGCAAGATCACGAAACAATTATTTTGATTGGTGTTTTTTGAGAAATAAATTTTATAATTAATTTTTTCCAATCTAAATAATCATCTCTAACACATTAATTACGCGACATCTTTGTAAGGGAAAAAGCAAGATGTTACACTTAACATAAATCTAATAAGACTATTAATATATTTTTTTGTGTCTTTTTTTTAGAAAGACACTTGCTTACTTACTAGTGGCAAAAATTTGATTTTTTGAATCATTTATTAGTAACACCGTTCAGATATAAAATATATGCAACATCATATAATCACACTAGTAGCCTAGTGGTTATGGTATCAGTCTCATACGTATGTGGAAGGGGTGATATGACAGTTAACAGAGCTATTAAAATTTTAATTGGTTTAACATAAATCTAATAAGACACGTGGTTAAAGTGTCAGCCTCAAATATATGGAAGGATGTCCACGTGGAACGGGTGACGTGATGGTTATCATAGCTATTAAAATTTTAACAGACTTAACATAAATCTAATAAGGCTATTAAAATTTTTATTTGTGTCTTTTTTCAAGTGGTAAAAGTTTGATTTTTTAAGTCATTTATTAGTAACACCGTTCATATATAAAATATATGCAACATCATATAACTATAACACTAGTAGCCTAGTGGTTAAGGTGTCAACCTCACACATGAAAGGATATCTACGTAGAAAGGGGTGACATGATGGTTAACAGAGCGACGTAGCACATTAAGTTAACTATTACTCAAGCGACGGAAGGACTAAAGACACTGATCTTTTGAATTGAGAGTGACAAAATTTGTCGGAAAAAGATTTGGAAGGAACTAAATTGACCGAAATTGAAATTGAGATGGAATAAGTTGAGAATTCATGTGTCTTGCTTGAGGTGACATTAACGTGTCACGTCATTTTATTAACTGTCATATTATTAACCACTGTGAGTCAAACAAATGAAAAAACTAACGTGTTCAATTTTTTAAATTGAGATAAGTGAAATTGTCAAAAAAAATTTTAAAGAGGAAAAATTAATTGAAATCAAAATTTCCTAATTAATATTGCAAAAATGCTCCATGTACACCCAAAAACCATACACCCGTACATATACCACCGTTTTATACGGTTTTATACATAATTAATGATAATTATAGGTATAGCGTATAATTATACACAACGCGCGCCCCTCAATCCCGAACTCATTCTCGTCATCGTTTTCACTCATCGTCTTCAACCTCTCATCGTTTTTCTGTTATGCTTGTCGTCGTCGTCGTCGTTATCGTCATCGTCATCGTCATCCTCTGTCATTCTCTCATCTTCTCATCCTCTCATCCTCCTATTATCGTTATCCATTCTTTGATTATCATTATCATCATCCTTTCTTTGATTATCATCTCATCATCGTCATTCAATTTTCTATTATGTTTTTCATCATCATCATAGTTTTCATGTTTTTTTGTTTGATTACCATGGAGAGTTTTGTTCTTTGACATCTCTGTGAAATTCTAATGTAATGAAGTTTCATATGTTCTAATGCTCATTCATTACTAACATACATATGACAGAAAATTAAATGTGCAAACTTTAAATGGGCATAAGTTCAAACATTAAATGGGCGTATGTACACACATTATCTACATGTCACAGGCATTATCTTTGTTGAGGAAGAGGATATGCATTTTGGCATATTCTCAACCTTTCAACAACTAATGCATAAATATTATAAATATTTTGACACAATTTTTTACATATTGCCATGAATAAACATTATATGGTGTCATATAAGCATTACGTGTTTGTCACAAATGCATAAAAATGTAGAATTTGATATATTCTAGAATTGTGCAAACTTTAAATGGGCATATGTGCAAACATTAAATGGACGTATGTGCAAACATTATCCACAATCCACAAGTTTTATCTTTGTTGAAGAATAGGATATGCATTTTAGCACATTTTCAACATTTCAACAATTAATGCATTAATACTATAAATATTTTGACACAATTTTTTTTACATATTATCATGAATAAACATTAGATTATGTGATATAAGCATTATGTGTTTGTCACAAATGCATAAAAATACGGAATTTGATGTATTGTAGAATTGTGCAAACATTAAATAGGCGTATGTGCAAACATTAAATGGGCTTATGTGCAAACATTATCCACAGGTCACAGGTTTTGTCTTTGTTGAGGAAGAGGATGTGCATTCTGGCATATTTTCAACCTTTCAACAATTAATGCATAAATATTATAAATATTTTGACACAATTTTTTACATATTGCCATGAATAAACATTAGATGGTGTGATATAAGCATTATGTGTTTGTCGCATGCATCAAAATGCAGAATTTAATGTATTGTAGAATTGTGCAAACTTTAAATGAGCATATGTGCAAACATTAAATGAACGTATGTGCAAACATTATCCACAGGTCACAAGTTTTATCTCAACATGCATTTTGGCACATTTTCAACCTTTCAACAATTAATGCAATAATATTATAAACATTTTGACACAATTTTTTACAATTGTCATGAATAAACATTAGATGGTGTGATATAAGCATATATGTGTATGTCACAAATGCATAAAAATACAGAATTTGATGTACTGTAGAATTGTGCAAACATTAAATAGGCATATGTGCAAACATTAAATGGGCTTATGTGCAAACATTATCCACAGGTCACAGGTTTTGTCTTTGGTGAGGAAGAGAATGTGCATTTTGGCACATTTTCAACCTTTCAACAATTAATGCATAAATATTATAAATATTTTGACACAATTTTTTACATATTGCCATGAATAAACATTAGATGGTGTGATATAAGCATTATGTGTTTGTCACATGCATAAAAATGCAGAATTTGATGTATTGTAGAATTGTGCAAACCTTAAATGAGCATATGTGCAAACATTAAATGAACGCATGTGCAAACATTATCCACAGGTCACAAGTTTTATCTCAACATGCATTTTGGCACATTTTCAACCTTTCAACAATTAATGCAATAATATTATAAACATTTTGACACAATTTTTTACATATTGTCATGAATAAACATTAGATGGTGTGATATAAGCATGGTTATTAAACTCTTGAGTTAACTCGTAAACTCTTACAAGTTTTCGATTTTACTACACGAAACGAGTTAACACTTATGTAAACTCTTTTTTGGTAAACTCGTACGAGTTTTAGTAAACTCGTGATTCTACTAACGAGTTTACGTGTTAAAATCTATCTACGAGTTTACGAGTTTACCTCAAAATGTATAAATTTTGCGACTTTGTTAGATACTTACCTAAATTTGTTTATATTATATAATATATATTGAGTTTATTTAGCTAATTTCATATATTTATCATAATTGAGTTATGTTCTATTGAACTATAAAATAATACCGATATTGGATAAAATATGACATAACTACTAAGTGCCATGCATTAAGGTGTATTTTATGATATTTCTTTCATTAATTTAATTTAAAGTTAGCATTATTCAATTTTAATTATAAATACAATATTTAATCAAGTTTAGTTCCTAATTATATTGTTTATAATATAATTTTTTTTACATATGTAAACTCATACAAGTTTACGAGTCGAGTTTACGATTCGAGTTTGCTGAGGTTTCATGAGTTTACTTAAAATCTCGAGTTTGACAACCTTGGATATAAGCATTATGTGTTTGTCACAAATGTATAAAAATGCAGAATTTGATGTATTGTAGAATTGTGCAAACTTTAAATACGCATATGTGCTAACATTAAATGGGCTTATGTGCAAACATTATCCACAGGTCACAGGTTTTGTCTTTAGTGAGGAAGAGAATATGCATTTTAGCACATTTTCAACCTTTCAACAATTAATGCATAAATATTATAAATATTTTGACACAATTTTTTACATATTGTCATAAATAAACATTAGATGGTGTAATATAAACATTATGTGTTTGTCACATGAATAAAAATGCAGAATTTGATGTATTGTAGAATTGTGCAAACTTTAAATGGGCATATGTGCAAACATTAAATGGACGTATGTGCAAACATTGTCCATGGGTCACATGTTTTATCTTTGTTGAGGAGGAGGATATGCATTTTGACATATTCTCAACCTTTCAACAATTAATGCATAAATATTATAAATATTTTGACACAATTTTTTTACATATTACCATGAATAAACATTAGATGTTGTAATATAAGCATTAGGTGTTTGCCACAAATGCATAAAAATGCAGAATTTGATGTATTGTAGAATTGTGTAAAATTTAAATGGGCATATGTGCAAACATTAAATGAGCTTATATGCAAACATTATCGACAGATCACAAATTTTGTTTACATCACTGTGATTTTTACTCAAATGAAAATAAATATTGACTTTAAAATTAACAAGCACAGGTCATAGATATCTTGATCTTTTCCTTCCTCCCGTCAATTATGCTTTGATTTTTTTTTTTAAACTTCAAATCTCAGATCTTGCGGATGGGATTGCAGAAAACGACGAGATCGAAAAGAACAAAGAGGGTGAAGAGAGCGGAGAACAATGAACAATGAAATTTTTCGAGAAAGATAATGAAGATAAGGAACGTAGGTTCATACGCGTGTTGGTGAGAGTGAGAGAAAGAGTGGATGGAGCGGTTATTTTAGAAGGTCAATGTATTTTAATGTATGTATGGTGAATGAGATATGGGTGTACACGTGTAAATATTATTGGGTCATATGCCCCAATCCTATCACTGAACGCTCCATCAATATTATCCTGCCCCTCCTCATATCACACAGCCCATCTCCCTCATCATGACTAAATTAGAGGTGGTTTTCATCTCCACCCCAGCCATCGGAAACCTCGTTCCAACCGTGGAATTCGCAAATCTCCTAACCAAACATGACCCTCGATTTTCTGCTACCGTTCTTGTCATCACCATGCCACAACGACTGCTCGTCAACACCTACGTCCAAGCCCGCGCTTCCTCATCCACTAACGTCCGATTCCTCCACCTCCCCACCGTGGACCAGCCCACACCCGATCAGTATCAGTCCTCCTTCGGCTTCGTCTCCCTTCTCATACAGAAACACAAGCACCACGTCAGAGATGCGCTCGCCAAACTTACGCGAACCGAGTCAACGGAGTCAACATCCGGCGCGGCCCGACTCACCGCCTTGTTCGTCGACATGTTCTGCACCACTTTCATCGACGTCGCCGCCGAGCTCGCCGTTCCTTGCTATCTCTTCTTCGCGTCGCCGGCTAGCTTCCTCGGCTTCACCCTCCACATGTCCCGACTCGACTCGGGGACCGAGTTATCGGTTCCGAGTTTCAAGAACCCACTGCCCCGATCCGTTTTGCCCAACCTCGTGGTGAAGGGGCACGACGGGTATTCGTGGATTTCGTACCATGCGGAAAGGTACAGAGAAACAAAGGGCATCGTGGTAAATACGCTTCAGGAGCTTGAGCCGTACGCGCTTCAATCACTCTATTGCGATTCGAAGTTGCCACCTGTTTACCCAATTGGGCCGATTCTGGACCTTGAAGGGTCAGCCCGATGGGACCCAAACCCGGCCCAATACAAGCGGATAACAGGGTGGCTGGATCGGCAGCCTCAGTCATCTGTCGTGTTTCTTTCTTTCGGCAGCTTGGGAAGCCTCAGTTCAAGCCAAGTGGAACAGATCGCAATTGGGCTTGAACGGGCTGGTTTTAGATTCTTATGGGCCTTACGGGAACCCCCAAAAGCCCAATTAGAGGACCCGACGGATTTCGCAGATTACGAAAATGTGCTGCCAGGTGAGTTTTTGAAACGAACGGCTGAAATTGGTTTGGTATGTGGGTGGGCTCCACAAGCGAAAGTATTGGCCCACAAGGCGGTTGGCGGCTTCGTGTCGCACTGTGGTTGGAACTCGATACTGGAGAGCTTGTGGCACGGCGTGCCGATCGCCACGTGGCCGGTGTATGCGGAGCAACAGATGAACGCTTTCGAGATGGTGAAGGAACTGGGGTTAGCGGTGGAGATTCGGCTGGATTATAGGGTGGGCGGGGATCTGGTGCGGGGTGATGAATTGGAGAGAGGTGTTAGGTGCCTGATGGGTAACAGTGATGAGATAAGGAGAAAGGTGAAGGAGATGAGTGACAAGTGTCGAGTGGCCTTGATGGAAAATGGGTCATCTTACACCAAGCTAGTGTCGCTGATTGAAGAGTTGACCAGGGGTTGACTAATGCATGGTATCAAATCAAATGTTTTGTTTGTTTGTTTTAGGGAAATAATTGATTTTCCTTTCCTATTGATCACTTTTTATATACTTCCTTAAACCAACCTATTTAAATGTATCTAAAAGGATGCATCCAATCCTTGATGGCTCTTTCCTTTTCATGCCGAAATCACACCTGTGAGTCATGGTTTGAAGTGTTTTGTACTATGCTCTGAAGTTGTTTGTGTTAATGTCTGCTGGGTCATTTATATAGTTTGTGTGCATTTCTCTGAGTTGATGTTCCACAGCATCCTTATTATGGATCTGCTTATTGATTTGAGAGTTATTGTTTCTATGTTGAGCCTTGTGGGTTTAGATTCAACGGAACCACTAATGTGGAAAATGATTAAAAGTCCTGCCTTTGAATGCCGTATTTGCTGGAATGCTCGTTATAAACAAGCTTTTTGATCTTGATAGTAAGAAAACAAATGGTCCTGAAAGGGATTCTTGGTGCTGTGATGGAGCCAAGTTGAACATATTTTCACATGTAGGTGAGGCCTCATAGGAGTTGGACCTTTCAGTTGTTGACTCAGACACGGATGCTAAACATTAACCAAGGGAACTAAATTTGAACCATAATATGTTGGTTATTGAGTTCGAATCATAGGGTAGGGGACAAATGGTGACACATTCATGGTTAATTTTTTAGGGTATTTTACTGGAATATTTATTTAGCATTGACCTTTCTAAATTATAATATCTGCTACTTAATGCAGTGCGATATGTTTGTTGTAGCACAATGCTCCATGACTGTAGCTGAGGTGGTAACAGATGCATCTTCTTTTTTTTTTCTGTGAATTGCGTGTGATTGTGAATAATTTGAAGAACTAACCAATTACCGTAGCTGACTGTTGCTGCCCCTTTTTTCTGGGTCTGGGTTGGCAATGTTATTAGCAATTGGTACCGGGGATAGCTGTCTAGCTGTGCTGCTGGTTTCTGTTGATTCCACAGCTGACTGACTGAATTTTCAGTATTAAGCTGGTGACCGTTTCTTGTATTTCAGTTATTCTCTCAATCATTCGTTGATTCGTATACCATTAGAAAATTTATATCTTCATTGCTTGTCAGACATTTGACGAGTTAACACGCCATTTTTCCTTCCTACTTAATAGAAATGTATGATTTTGGATCAAGACAAGACTTATAATTTCTCTCTGCAAACTTAAAAATAAGAAATGTTTACTTGCAACCTCAAATTTGCAACTGATAATAGACATGAACTGTACGGTAAGTTACTTTCCCAATCATTCTGTCAGATGGACATCAAAGAAATCAACTGGGTAGATGATCTGAAGGATGGGTCTGTATTACCTTAGATGCAAGGCAGGTGGTTCATCTTTTAATGGGAGAGACGTGCGTGTGGCAACTTCGTGTTCAATTTCTTTACGAGAGAATCCTTTCTCAATCACGATAAGTTTCGGATAAAATTTGTGTCCCATGTATCTGAGCAAGAATGATCACCCCATATTGCTTCTCTTTTTTTCTTTTCCACTTCTATTTTTCCTTTCTTTTAAATAATAGTTCTTGTAGCTTTAGAAAAACTTTTTCACGGTTGCACTTGCATTTAATTTTTGCAATGCTCCAGAGAGTGTTCGGCATGACCGTAACCGCAACAAAATCGTGTTATGCAGTGGAAGCATCATAATCACATTATATGTAACTTTCTGATAAGCATCGAGCATTTCACATTCAAGGCATAATGGGCTTTGTCACAAAAGTAACTTTCGAAATATTTTTCGCATTTTCATGGGGTGTTACTATGGGTGAGAACAAGAACAAGTCGGGGCCTGGCTTGGCCTGACTTGTTTAAAAAAAAGGTTAGGCTCAAACCTTTTCAAAGCCTATTTAAGTAAAGAGGTTAGATTCATGATATTACAAGAGCTTGTTAGGTTTGTCAGAGTGGTCTGTTTATAAATATATTCATATGGGTTTTATTAAAAAAATTAAATTTATATTACCTTCACTAGGACTTAATCTAAAGACAATCAACATATTAAAGCAATACATTAACCACAAGGTTAATATCATTTTTTATGATTTTTTATGCAAACATATTTATTAATATAATTTTATTGCTTTAATTTTTGTTTTTAGAAACCCTAAATTAAAGAACTCTATCTCTCTTTTATTTCTCATTCTCATATTAAAAGATGAAAAATTGCAATTCAATCATACATGCTTGCTCATGTGTAGGGGTGAATAAACAAGCCAAACATGGTTGCTCGTCTTATTTGTGTGTGTTTCATTTAATCATTTGTGTTAGACTGATATGTTTAGATGTTTCATTATTGTAAGCACTATTAACATAGACCTAAAGTGCATAAAATAAAAGGGAAAGTGCAAAAAATAAAAGTGGAGGATGAGTATTGAGAGAGTATTCAGATGTGATTGTGAGAAGATGTCTATTTATAGAGGATGGGCTCAAAGTAAGTGAAAATCCCTCACTTTTGACACAACAGTTAGTAAAATGGCGATAAATTTGGCTATAGATATCGGATTGAGGTTATTCAAGTCTTCAATTAAATCTAAGAGATAGATCTACAACTTTGTAGTTGAAGCCAAATCGATAATTAACCTCCATCATGGTGAAAAGTCCGTGAGAAAGTCAACATTAAAAAATTCTCAGCAAATCTTTGATCAAATCTTTTTGAATTTGAATTCAAATTTGTATTTTATGATACAAATCTTCCCTTAAAATCTCTTCTTCAAAATTTGTATTTTATTTAATTTCCTTCAAATCTTCATTGATCATCTTGGCAATTTATTTTTCTACAATTAAAATAGAAAACTAAAAAGGAACAACAAATCTACAAATTGATTTTTAAGATAAAAAAATGGTGCCTTAAATTGCATTTTTCTCAATTTCTCACAAAAGAGGATAATGTGCAAAACATATTAATTAAGCATTAAAATCATACAGTTTTACGATGCAATGTTTAATTACAGAATAATAAAATAGAGTACAAACTCCACATATCAGTAATGTTGAATATATGTGTTGATAAATGTAACAACTCGATTCTCTCGTGTACGGAGAACCCGTTAGTTACGTCGTTGCGGGTAATCGGAAGACGATTTGGAAAGAAAGAGGGAAGAATTTGACCTGCAACCTCTCCGGATTAGCGGCCAGGATTAGGTTTTTGTTGTCCAGGAAATTTTTCGGTGCACTCGAACAAGTTTCGATTAGAACGGAATTCGTTTCGGTTACTGGGAAATGCTCGGAGAATTTTTGGAGGCGGTAAAACGGCCAAAAATCCCTGAGTGGTAGTCCCCTGGTCGAAGGGAAAAGTCAATGGATCACGACGGTATGCCTGGAATATTTTTAGGGCAACTGGTGTGTGAGATATTGAACAAAACGCGATCAAACGGGACCAAAACGACCCTGGAGGGGATTTATCTCCCTCAGGAGATAGTTACCCTCAGTAACTATTTAATAATAATAAAAAAATAAGAAAAAGAAGGAAAGAGGAAAAAGGAAAAAGGGAAAATAGAAAGGCTATAAATAGCCGCTTAGGGTTTCAAAAAAGTTTACGTAACTTTTCTTTTTTTCACAAACACCAGTCCCGTTCCGACACATCTCGGTTTCTCGCCGGAGTCTCGAAAAAATCGCCGGAGCACGCTGTTGTAACCAGGACACTGCGAGCATCGAGGATACCTGACCGGAATCTCCATTGGATGTGGGTAACTCTAAGCCCACTGTCTGTGTGGTTTATTTTATGACTGTTTATATGTGTTTTTGTGTATTGGAATGAAAAACTATTTTGTACAAACTATAAAAAATGAGTTATGAAGGTTAGATTTTGATGATTTTGATGTTTGGGAACCATAACTGTACTGATTGGATCACTGTGGATATGAAAATGTTACGTAGAGAAAACCCTTGGAGAAGTTACTCTCTGGCGCGATTTTTTTACTGTGGGATTCGAATGAATTCCCAAGGGATTCGAATGAAAGATCTTAGGATTTCAGTTGAATGCATGAGGTTTCAATCGAATGAAAGCGTAAGAAGGATTTCAATCGATTGAATTCTCAAGGGATTCGAATGAAAGAATCAATAGAATACTAAAACCCTACTCATTTGAATGCTTACTGAAAGCTTGTATTTTTAAAGGTTCTATGGGATCCATCATGCATAGTTATGTGTACCTTTATGTAACAAGAGCATGCATCATGAGGAATGGCTGTCATAGGAGTTAGGACGACCCTAGATCACTAGAGGTATCCACGTAAATTTAAAGGTGCATAATTGAACCCTAGGAAATAAAGCAGAGAACTAAGGCCCCAATCACCAAGGATTTGGCCGGCCTTAGTCAGAGTTAGTAGTTATATGATTAGGAAGATCCCATTCTCTTGGCACGTCTTCCAGACAGGTCCCTCACCAATTCTGCACGTTGGATTGGTAAGAGCAACATAGGTAGAGAGACTTGAATATGAAAGAAAAGATAACAGGTAAAGGCCTGAAAGTAAAGAGAACAGGAACAGTCTTGTAGGAAAGAAAGGGGGACCCCAAAGTAAAGAACTAAGACTAAAGTAAAGAGGAACGAGTCCACGCCTGATCGCGCCAAAGGGCCGGTCCCTCGCCATCCCGGTAAGGGGGGTGGTGGTACCTATCATGATGATGATTTACCTCCTATGAGCTTAATGTGGTTAGCTACCCCTCCGGTTCAAGCGCTGCCGGTTATCATGATAAGGAATAGAAGGAGGTTGTAACCGAAGCCACGGTTACATGGGTCGAAGGACTAAGAAGAAGAAGGACGCTAACCTGGGTAAGCCTATATGCGTAAGAGATTTCCCAGATTCCCTCATGCACTATATAGTCATATATATGATTAAGAGATTAAATGTATGAGAATATGTATGTATGTATGCATGTATATCTGCTTATGCATTATGTATATATCTGTTCATGCATTATGTATCGTCAAGGGAATGACCCAAGACGAATAGTATGTCATTAGTGTCGACGTACAGTTAATGAGCACGAAGCCTAGGTAATAACAAGAGTAGTACTCCAATCACCTAGTAACTTAGGTAAAGCTGCTCAGGAGGTAGGAATAAGATAATAACTGGTAGGTGGTTAGTATGTATGACACATAGAGGGTTGCCTAAGTGACCTGGATTCTACCCGAGTAATTGAACTATAGAAGCCACGCCGAGTTTCCACTAAGAACGAAGTCGTTCTTATCCCCACTCGTGTATGACTCCAGCTCACAGACATGTCATCGCCGCCGGCTAAGGACGTATAGTTGTTTATGAAACACCCTAGCTAACTGTTTACCCATACATAGTACACAATGCTCACTAGGTTGTTTTCTACCTGGTCGGAATACCTTAGTCCATTGTTATCTTTCGAAAATAGTTGTTTAAGAAAATAGGGACCAATTTTGAAACTTTGCATTTGTATCGATCAATTAATAAAATAGAGCCATGCGTCAGAAAGAACAAATATAGCAAGCGGTAAAGCCCTTAGGCTTAGCAAATAACTGTCTAATCATACTGAAGCATACAATATACACCCATCTGGTCCATCAGAACAGTCATGTAGTTATTATAATAAATAATATACAAGCAACATGTTCAATACATACCATACATAACATTAACATACAAGGGCTAACTGTAGCATTTCCCAGTTTACTCCTAACAGAGTAATAACTACTGCTGTCTCTGGTGTTCCTGTCTGGTTCTGACCGCCTCATAACTCCTTGGCCGGTTCGGCATCATCCTCGTAGTATGAGTCATCACCTGTTCCTGAAGTCATAGGGTAGTAGGGGTGAGAACGGTAGGTTCTCAGTGGAAATAACTCTAATACCTGTATCTTGCGGTTCACTTGGTCGAACTTCAGGCCGCTCAGAGATCTCTAAGTGAACATGCATACTAAATATCCTACTGATTATTATCTGGCCTAAGTTCTGAACGGCTTTATCTACATTACTAAGAGATAGGGGAACTACTCTTGCTTACTACGTTCTCGTGCGTATTAACATTTCGTGTACATACATAGTTGTCTCGAGCGTTCTCTTGACAGTAATGACATAACAGCAGAATCATACATTACATCTACTCACACATAAGAGAATGCAGAATCATACAATACCTATACTCATGCATAACAGAATCATCAGAATAACATAACAGAATCATCAGAATGAACATGCTGGATATACATTCCTAACAGAATGAACATATGCATAACAGAATAAACATGCTTTTGGAATATATGTTATTCCCACCATAATAGTGTCCTCTTTTGACACTAGTATGACGGAATAACCTCGCACCCTCAGTGTAGGCCCTTTTTCGACCTTCCTGCGGTGGGCTTCCACCTGCCTGTGCCCCCTCGGGACCCCTCGACAGTGGGCGGATATTGTACCCCCACCTTAGCTTGCCCCCTTTCGACAATGCAAAGGCATGGTAACCGCACACCTCCAGGTATGCCATATCGACACCACCTGTGGCAGGCTTCCACATTCAGGATGCTTCTTTGACCTCCTGAAGTGGGATCATGGTTTGGCTCTCGTGATCACGGCCTCAGAATTTTCAGCGTGTGGCATTTAGCCTTTTTAGCATTTGGCATTTAGCCTTTTCAGCATTGTTTAGCAGCATTTCAGCATTTCTTGCTTTTCTGTACCTGCAGCATGTCATGACTTGTCTCCTATGGTGAATCTTTACTTATCTCATAGTTATTTCTAATCCTTTAAACTGGGCTTATCATGAATGCATCGAATGCTACCTATTATATCACATACTACATGTAATTCACATGTTCACATATGGCATATACTTTACATATCCACATACTGCATATATTTCACATGTTTCAGTCATCAAGCATAGCTATAACATTAAGTATCAGGTTATGTGCCTCAAGAAGGTCTCCCTAAGACATTTTGGTCTCAGGCCGCTCAGCGGTACCCTAGGGCCCCCTCAGCACTCCCTACGTAACCCTCTCAGCAACTTCAGGGGACCTCCGCAGAACCCATTCAGAAACTCTCCAGGGAACCTCTGCGGAACCCTCTCAGAAACTCCGGGGAACCACTCAGTAACTCTAGGAAACCTCCGCGGAACCCACTCAGAAACTCTCCAAGGAACCTCCACAGAACCCACTCAGGAACTCCAGGTGCCCGATCAACCACTTTCTAGACTCCTCCCATTCACTGTCCGCGGAACCACTCAGCACCATCCCAGGTACCCGCTCATCAACTTTCCAGACTCCTCTCAGTCACTCCCCGCGGAACCACTCAGCATCATCCCAGGTGCCGTTCAACAACTCTCTAGACTCCCCTCAATCACTTTCCGCGGAACTGCTCGGCACCAGTCCAAGCGCCGCTCAACAACTCTCTAGACTCCCCTTAATCACTTTCCGTGGAACTGCTCGGCACCAGTCCAGGCGCCGCTCAACAACTCAGACTCCTCTTTCTTTCCCTTTTCTCCCATGGATCCTTCTTGAGCTTTTTACACATATTCCACACATAATAATCCTATCTAGTCCAGGTCACAGGACCTTTCAGAATCATCTTCCTAAGCCCTAACATAGGTTCTAACATACATAAACATACATGCAAAGAAACACACACATACACATAAGCACATAACCAAGCATCCACCATCAAAGAGGTAAGGAACTAGAGTACCCACCTCCAAATCCAGTTTGGAAACGGTAGAAGTGAAGAGGAAATTTCCTTGAGCACTTCCATGGTGATCTTGCTATTTTTCCGGCGTCCAGCAACATCACAACAATGCATAATCGGAGCAACAAAGAAAAAGAACGAAGCAGCAAAGAAGCTTGAATTGCTTCAGGAAGGAAATGAAAGGAAATGGCGTCAGGGGAAAAGAAACCAAAGAACAAAGCAAAGTAAAGTAAATCGAATTGGTGTCAGGGGGTATATGTATATTGACGAGCACCAAAACGTTGTTAGATTTTAGTGCGCGGCCAAATAATAATTTATAAACCAAGTAAACCCCGAGAACGTAGTAAAGGGGGTTAACCTAGGTCGTTTCCCAAAGAAGCAATTTAGAACCAAATCAATAGTTAAATAAATTGGGGGGTTTGGTTGTTGATAACTTGAAAGCAATTAAAACGAGAGTAAAACAATAATGATAAAGGCAATATCCTGCACACGGCGTTTCAAGATTAAGGATTAATTCTCATCGGTTCTTAGTTAATTATTCATGAAAGGAGATGTTGTTTATTAGTTGAAATCTCTAACTAATATGCAATTTACTTAAGAAACTACGATCGTCAATTCCTTAAGCATTTGTTAATATAGGTATTAAAACCAAGATCTCAGCATTAAAACCCATATTAATTAAGTACCAATTGCACAACCTAATCAGATCTGATTAGTTCTCCAAAAGTTCCTTAATCATAGTTTAATAAATCCTACAATTGTCAAGATTCATTAACTTAGATTTAGCCTTAACTTATAACATGCAATCGCTATATCATTAGTTAAGGTGGAACGAGTCATGAATATTTTTTAAGCGCAAGACCTCAAGTTAATCTTTGTCTTGAGTTACCGCATGCAAGATATTAAGAAACTATTCCTCCATGGTTGGAGGATTAAAACTCAAAGTAAATAAAGAGAAAGAAAGAGTAGGTAAAGAGAAAGGAAAAGTAAATAACAATGGAAAAAGTAAATGATAAGACAAGAGTAAATGAAAATAGAAAGAAATAAAATGGAAGATAAAGGTAAAGGAAAAGAAAATGGAAAGAGTAAACAAACTTAAAGTAAGTAAAGAGAAACAAAGAAGTAAATAAAGAAATGGAAGGATGTAAATAGCTATGGAAGCTTAAAGCAAATGAAAAGCAAGAAGGAGTAAATAAAGAGAATGAAAGAGTAGATGGCAAGAAGAAATGAAACAATAGAACCTGGAATTAATTCGGCAGCACTTCGTTACAAAGCTTTAAAGAAAACAAAGCACTTTAACATAGCCTAAGTGCTTTGAAATAAAATGGAAAAAGTGAAGAATATGGAAGGAAAAGAAGGGTTCTTAGGCCTAGGAGACCTTGGGGGAGGGGTGGAAGAGAATGGAAAGGAATGCCCCTTAAATGCCTTGGCCCCCCTATTTATAGGCGTTTTCTGGGGGGAAATCGCTCAGCCATTTAGTGCTATCGCTCAGCGGTTTGGCGGCGGACGCGGTTTGACAGCTGGCGCCAGCTGGCGAAGTTTCTGGAAGCTGGTTCGCTTAGCGGATTGGTAATCCCACTCAGCAGACTGACTTGCACAGCAGTCAGTAAAACTGCAATATCTTCAGCTACAGACCTCCGATTGAGGTGATTCAAATTCCCACGTAAAGCTAAGAGATAGAGCTACAACTTTTTAGTTGAAATCAAATCGTGATTAAATCTCTATCATGGTTCAAAATCAATGGAAAAGTCAGTGTCAGAAATTCTCAGCTCATCTTTTAACAAAATCTTTTTGGATTTGAATTTGATCTTGCATTCGTTGATCCAAATCTTCTCTTCACATCTTCAATGATCCTCCTAGACATTCATTCCCTGTAATTCAAAATAGAAAAACTACAAAAGAAATATTACATTCGAAGAGAATTAATACCTTATTTTGCCGTTTTCCTTAATTTCTTTCAAAAGAGGACTATGTGTAAAAACATATTGATTAAGTATTAAACCTACACATTTTAGTGTGCATTTGTTCACTTATAGAGTAATAACTTAGGGTACAAAATTGACTTATCATATATCAGCCCCCCCACCGCCCTTACATACATATATCTAATATATTATAGATATTTACCATTATTATGTTATATATATAATATAGCATTAGTAGTATATTAATATATATATATATATATATATATATATTATATATATATACGTACATATATATCTTTATATATATGTTTTGTTTCTTTCTGTGGCGGTGGGTGCCGTGGGTCAGAGCCACGTGCTCCACCTTAATTTATTTTGATCACGTTTTGTCGTTCGTAGTCCCGGTACTTCGCTTACGGTTGTTCGAAAAATATTCCGGACGCACCCTCGCGCTCTACTAATTTTTCCCTTAATAATAGTTGAGTCCGGTGGAGGTATTCGGGGAATTATTATTTTATTAGTATATTTTACGGTTACTTTTGGTATTTGGAAAAATTCCCGATTGGTCTGGAAATCGTCCGAAAATGAACCGATTTCCGTTTTACCGACACTTGAGGTTTTCCATTCATCTCTAGAGGTCGAGAGGAATCATTTGAGTATCAACAGAATTTGGAAATACCCCACAGAATAATTTCTACTGACCTCGAGAGGTTAATTCCTACAAAAGGCTCTATAAACAGTTGTTTGGGAAATTCTCACTAAGGGATACACTTATAATGTTTTCCTTCTTTCTAAATTCATTTATATATTATTTTATTTATTTTTACGAACATTTTACTAAGGGGAAAAATACGGGATGTTACAGTTTACCCGCTCCCGACAACGCAACTACCGTACCTACACTTTGCTGGAGACCAGTACTTTCACCGCGGCCAATATGCCAGGAGAGACGCCGGAGCCGTTCCGATGTAGACTTCGAGGGCCTGGATCTTCCCCCATGCGCCCCATCTGGATCGACGAGCGCCTTGGGAGTAGTAGCCGTGATCTCATCCACATTAACCGAGAGGGTGATCTTCTTCCGCCGAGGCCAGAGCCCGAGCCTGAGCCCGTTGCAGATCAGGAGCCGGCTACACCGCCTGATCGGAGACGAGGGTGACATACCACCGCCAGGAAAAGAGTACTTCCAATGCTTCCACGTAGATTTGCATCTCGCGACTTCACCGCGGTGACGGATATCTCCAGCGAGGATGAGGCAGCGGGAGAGGAGGACCCCGCAGAGCGAGATGAGGATTCCGATTTTAAATTGGCCCATATTTTGTAAACCCTAATTTCAAAGCAAGATATAGAACCATAACGGTTCGTAGCACCAGAAGAGCACCACCTAGCCGGGAAGTCTATGACTTAAGCATAGGCCAACTAGCTAGGGTGTTTCAATAAAGGTGGACAAGTTGGTGTTCCCAACTGATTTTCTAGTGCTAGATATAGAAGAAAAGGGTGATTTTCCTAGTTGACTCTTCTTGGCAATGTAATATCTCACTTTTTACTTAGCAAATATTCCGCGTAATAAATAAATATACGAGTGATTTATTAAGACTGAGAATTTTAAATCACTAATTATATTTTTACTAATGACAGTTGAGGTAATAGTTCGTGTTCTTGTGAAATTCCGCGAGCTCTGGATTGATTATCTTTCGTCGCCGGAATTTAATTACGTATCAGGGGTATTTTAAAACACGCTTTTACGAAAGTTGATTTATGAGTACCTTGGATTAATTTAAATTCCTTATTAGAAAAATTAGTAGACCATAAGTGTATGTTTAGAAAATTTAACAAGATATCCATTAAATCATCGCGCACGTATGACAACACACGTACACAAAAATTTAACGACCAAACACAATCAAACACACTATTCATATTATAATATTTAATTAAATTTCCCTCCATATTTCAGCCAACAAACCGTGCACTCATCCCCAAAATTAATTAATTTCTCCTTATTTCAAGCAACTATACCTTACACCATGTGCTTTCACTATACAAACACTATACACATACTATTCAATATTCATCAATTTGAATCAATTTCTCACCAAATTAATCCCCTCCAGCCAAAAATTTATCTCAGCCCCCTCTACCAAAATTAAATTAATTATCCCCCAAATTGAATCAATTTTGCCCCACAATTGATCAAGAATAATCATGCTTTCTTACATTCTTCCATACTATTACCTTACTCTCTTCAAAACACTCATTAATCACAAACTCACACTACACTCCACGACTCTTACACACAATGGCAGCCCTCACACTCTTCATTCACTCACCAACTCACTAATTAGGGTTACGCAAAATACGGGCCAATTTGAAATTTCTTTGCAAATACGCGTGTGTAGTAAATAATGAGCCATGCGAATAACATAACGGATAGCGGCATAACTAAAAGATAAGGGAGTGCTAGAACATACCTGTAGCGTGGAGCTTTATCGGTAGAAAGTACACATAGGGGCCCGAATATACATAACACACCATGATATTATAATACATAAGTCTATACATAAATCCATACAGTCTGATAGTAATATATATCAGTTCAAATAATATACAAGCATACTAGCTAAAAGAAAACTACGTACGCGAGCGGTACTGCTCGCTTCGTGCACGGTACAGATCCTATCCACCTACTCTCGGGTCCCGCTGTCTGCCACCTACTCTGAGTCTCCTAGGCGCTCCAGGGGATCCTCCTCCTCCTCACTGCTCAGGTCCGTCACTGCGAAGAAGTAGCGTGGGACAAAGCGGTGTGGCTGAGCGGAGAGAGGGGAGAGTATCCTCTTCCTGGCAGTGGTACGGCGGCCTCGTGCTCGAACAGTCGGAGTAGACGCACTGGGGTCTGTGACTGGCGTCAGGGCTGGTGTGGGGCTCGGCTCTGGCTCCGAGGGAGGCATCTCCTCATCGCCGTTAAGGCGAATCGGATCCCTGCTGCTATTCCCTGGACACTCGTCAATCCAGATTGGGGTCAGCGGTGATGTACCTGGTGCTCTGAGCCTCTGTCTAGGAGAACGGTCGGGCTCATCTGGTAGACGTGAAGGTGCAAAGGTGCTCGTCTCAAGAAGAGTGTCCGTGCGATAATTGCGCATGCGGGTACGAGTAAATAACTATACGTCCTTGGCTGGTGGAGATGTCATGGCTGCAAGCTGGATCCATAATCGAGTGGGGGTGAGAACTCTAGGTCCTCAGTGGGTCTCCATGGCTATTAGTGGTTCATTTACTCGAGTATCCTCCAAGCCATTCAGGGGATTTCTAAGTGATCATGCATACTACAAACCCTACTAATTATTATCTTTTGCTAAAACCCTGAACAGCTTTATCTAAGTTAGCTAGGTGAATGGGGAACTAGTCTTTCTTACTAAGGCCACGCGCTTATGAACCCTGCATTTCAATTATCATTGTACAAATCGTCTCGGGTCATCCCCTTGATGTTACATAATGCACAACAAGTAACAAGATATATTAACGCACATACAAACATTCATTCCATCACATATATATATATATATAGTTACATAGTGCATGGGGACATTGGGGATCTCTTACGCGTACCGGCTGACCGGGTTAGCGTCCTACTTCTCCGCTTTGGCACATACCGACTGGCCGGGTTAGTGCATCTTTTCATAGGCATACGGCTGGCCGGGTTAGCACTTTATCTCCTTACGCGTACTGGCTGGCCGGGTTAGCGCTTTTTCCTCTACTTCCTCCTTTTTCTGTCCATCCTCTACCTTCCTTGTGTCATTAACCTCTTCGAACCAATCCACCATGGGGCGACTGACTCGTTAACCAATCCTCACTGGTGGGGACGGGCAAGGTAACACATCGACCAATCCAACTTTGTGAACTGGTGAGGGGCTTGTCTGTAAGACTTTGCCAAGAGAGGGCTTCCTAACATATAACTATATACGTGTTCCCTAAGTTCCGTTATTATCTTTATACATTAGGTGATTAACCTCTAATTCTCTAGGGTTGCCCTAACACCTATGCACAACCCATTCCTCATGATGCATGCTTCACTACACAAGAATGGACTCTTATGTGCCCATTGGATCCCTTAGAACCACTAAAGTCTCAAGTCTGCCAGGTTTCATTCGAATACTTGGAGGGGAATTCGAATGAAATCCCTCGAAGTTCTTTCATTCGATTGGAATGGGTTTTCATTCGACTAAATCCCTCAGCATTCTTTCATTCGAATACTAGGGGATTCATTCGATTAAAATCCTAAAAATTCGCCTTCATTTGACTGCAGAAGAATTCATTCGAAGGAAAGCTCATTTTGGCTTTCATTCGACTGAAATCCTTGTGTATTCGAATGAATGCTGAAAAAATTGCCTCCCCGAGACTCCAGTTCTCAATTTCCACTGTTCCTAGGGTTCTAATCGGTACAGTTATGCATTTCATTTCTCAATGTTTCACAAAACCCTTTTTACCCGGTATCCCCCCAAAATACTACTTAACAGATCTATAGTCAGATACACAAATATGCACATATACAATTAATAATTAATCCACATAGACAGTGGGCTTAAGATTACCCACCTCCGACGGAGATTTCAAATCGGTGGTCTTGAAGGGGAGATTTTCCTCTTCAGGATGGCGTGCTCTAGTAGTTTTTCTGAGACTCCAGCACGAAACCTAGATGTGTCAGAACGAGACGGGTGTTTGTGAAAACGACGGAAAGTAAATGTAAATCTTCGAAAGTTACGTGGTTATTTATAACCACGCACAGTGACGCTATTTTATTTTCTTTTTCCTTTTCTTTTTTTCCTTTTTCTTTCTTCAGAAGCGTTGCTTCTTCTGTTATTATTATTATTATTATTATTATTATTATTATTATTATTATTATTATTTATTTACTTAACTTCCTTTAGAAGCTTGGAGCTCACCCTGTCTGGCTCCGTTTTCGCTTAATCGCGTTTTGTTCGAAAAGTCTCGCCTCCGGTTACCCTAAAAATATTCCGAGCATACCGTTGTGATCCATTTATTTTTCCCTTCAATCCGGGACAGTTTTCTCAAGGATCAGGGACCTCCTTGCCGAGCCAAAAAAATCCCACAGGCATTTTACTGTGTTCGAGAAATTTCCGTTTGAGTCGAAACTCGTCCGGCGACTCTGGAAAATTACGGAACGACTAACCCTAGCCCGCTTCTGCCAATCCCTAGGGTTTCAGGGCCTAATCTATCTAACCTTAGCTCCTCGGCGTTCCCTCGCCGTTTCCTAGCGACGAAATTAAGGGATTTTTCCGTTCATGAAAACGCGGGATGTTACATAGAGACCTCCTAAGTGGCCTAGATCATAAATGAATCGAAAACAGAGAGTCATGCCCCTAGGGTTCCCATTGAGGATGTAACATCCCACTTTTTTTCCTTAGTAGAGAGTTCGCAAAAATAAATAAAATAATTTATAAATGAACTTAGGAAGGAGAAAAAAATTACCAATGCCTCCCTTAGTGAAAATTTCCCCAAACAGCTGTTCATAGAGCCCTTTGTAGGAGTTGACTTGTCGAGGTCAGTAAAAATTATTCTGTTGGGTAATTCCAAATTCTGCTGATACTCAAATGATTCCTCTCGACCCCTAGAGATGGATGAAAAACCTAAAGTGTCGGTAAAATGGAAATCGATTCAGTTTCGGACGATTCCGCAGACACTAGAATAGTCCCGTTTGGCCCCGTTTAGCCAGTAGACCTGAGCAAAGGGCCTCAAGTCTCTGGAAATCATACCTTAGGGAGGGAAAGTTATCAAAATACCTTAGATTAGCCCAAAACCTCATTAAGAAATTGAGTGAGAACAGGAGATCGCTGAAACGCCAGCGGAACGGTCCTGTTCGGATACCAACGAAAGATAGCGGGTCAAAGGTATCTGTGAAGAATACTCCTCCGGAGAAAAATTCACAAATGACTTGAAGTAATCACACCTTTATGTAGAGGGAAATTAGGGGATCGCGACGGTATAAGCGGAATATTTTTCAGACGACCGTGCGCGACACACCGGGACTACGAGCGATCAAACACGAGTGAAACGGGACCGGGAAAAGTCAAATTTCCCCAAATCCCACGTGATGGATTCAGATTACCTAGGAAAATAATTTTAAATTCAATTACTATTCATGATGTGACACATGAATTATCTAAATAATTAATTAATTAAATAAGAAAATGCATAATGGCAATTTGGTAATTATGAAGAGGGGTAAAAGGGTAATTTTAGGGGGCTGAATCTTGGCTATAAATAGCCACCCCAAATCAGAAAAAAATGGGAAAAATTCCTCTCCTAGCTGAAACTAATTTTCTGTATGCAGTTAAATCTTCTAGGGGCATTCCAGTTTGTCTGCTGAGTTGAAAATGATAGTCCATGGGTGTGGAGGATGGTTTGGCATTGAGCATGTCATATGCCTTGAGTAAATCAAGAGCATATTTCCTTTGATACAAGTGAATCCCTTTCTTAGATCGAGCTATTTCCATGCCCAGAAAAAACTTCAGTTTCCCTAAGTCCTTGATCTTGAATTTGTCATCAAGTAAGGACCTCACAGCTTGAATCTCAGCTAGGTCATCACCTGCTAGAACTAGGTCATCCACATAGACCAAGATGACAGTGAAACCAGTAGGACTCTTTTTGTTGAAAAGAGAGTAGTCTGCTCAAGACTGCTTGTAACCTGTTTGCAGCAGGACTTCAATCAGCTTGGCATTTGATAAGTGCCCAAAATACACAAGTTTCATCATTCAAAATGGCACTTATCTGTTATATTTTTAACAAATTATCTAATTAATTCCCCATATTTTGTAGGATTTAAATATATTTTGAAGAATGGATGCAAGCATAATTTATGAAGAATAATCCCATGAAGAAGGGAAGAAAAGGGCAGAATTGGAAAAGAGCTTAAAAAGAAGATTCTGGACGAAGTCGTCGCTCAGCGAAGGACGTGCATCGCTCAGCACTTTGAACAATATCGCTCAGCGGCCATGAGGTTATCGCTCAGCGAACTTAAGTCGGCAAGCCACTTGCGCCGGCACCATCATTGAGCCAGCTGGAGCCAGCCAATAGCCACGTACCACGTCAGCGCCGCCCTGCAAAAATCTGCCGAGCATTTAATGAAGACGCGTGACAGTACAATCGCTCAACGATAAAGCGTCACCGCCCAGCGATTAAGTGTTTATCGCTCAGCGAAGGAACCAAAACCGCTGAGCGACGGAGACCAATTTTTGCCTATAAATAGAGGATGCCGAGGCCATTTCGAATAATTCATCCAACCCCCCTCCATTCTTCACTTCTTTCACATTTTCCTTGTATTATTAAGCTTAGTTTAGTTTAGGTTAGGTTAGGAACAAAGACGAGGCTTGTGAAGGAGCCGGAGATCGAGGAAGCTTGGCGAAGCCATGGCCATGACGGCGTGAACACGTGTCATGGTAAGTGCCTAAACCGTGCCTTCGAGATTCTCTTGTAAGATGTGTTCCTAACCCTCTTTTTGTTGGGATTTTGATTACTATTGTAGTTTGCTTGTATTCATGTAACTATTACATATGAATTTACCTTTTTCTTATGATTTGCTTGAATGATTTCATGCCTAATGCTAGTTTTGTTTAGTGTTTTGATTCTTGATTTGGGACTTATTTACATGAACGAAAGTTGTGTTAATTAGGTCATAACCAAATTAAAATCAATAATGCTATGCTCAACTAGAACCTAGACTTGAACGTTGTGAACGAAAGTTACAATCATTAGAGTCTGACCTAAATCATTTCATCTAACCTTGTTGCCGTAACTGGAATAAAAGTTAGCCGTTTTAACATCTGGATTAATGCTGGCATACCTTGTTAAGCTTGTGTGCAAAAGTGACAGTTTAACAAAGGAAACCTGTGATCTTGTCATGCGCGAAAGTGATGACAAGTTAAGAACTGATGGCGGGCAATCAATTGATAGTTCTATGTAATAAGTAACTGGATGCATGAGACTATGATGTGATTAAAATTCCCAACAAGCTCCGGAACTACCTCTGCTTTGTTTCCTATTTACCGTTATGTTGTTTATTTACTTATTTAGTTTATAAAAACAATTATCAAATCCTTCATTCCATTGTTTAATTAAATGAACTCAAGAATGATATTTTACAACTCCCTGTGGGATCGACCATACCCTATACTGCAATTGGATTCCTTTTGGAATCTGAAAGCCGTAAAGTAGATGTATATATAAATTTAATTTGAACGACAAAAGCGCATAGAAGCTTTCAACGAGCTTGGCATGGTTGTGACAAAACCAAAGTCGTGTCAAGACCCGAGAAAGTGGTTAAAAAGGCTTTCATCAAATTTGGCGCCGCTGCCGGGGAGTTGCGTCAAAAATACATAGCTTGAGTTTTGTTTAGTTAAACAATTGTGAATATTTTGTGTATAGTTTTTATTTTGTTATTTTGTGAACTCTTGTTCTAATCTTATTTGGCGAGTGCACATTTCTTTAGCTCTTGCGAGGTAAGGCTTCTAAAGAATAATTGCAGTTTGATCCGGAAATTGAAGCTACTTCAAGAAAGCTAAACAGTAAGAAGAAGAACAAACTAGCCAAACAAAGAGGAGAACAAGAGACAACATCATCATCAACTTCTTCAACAAATCAAGAAGAAACCATGGCCGAAACAACTGGAGCTGGTGGAGTCTTACACAAACTCAACAAAATACCTTGATGTTTTAAGCGGGTGTTAATGCGATTAGTTCTTAGTTCCCAGTTACGGCGATTAAGAACTAAATGAATTGATCTAGGTCAAGTTCAAAAAGTTGTAACTTTCGTTCACAATATTTAAACGTTTGAATCAAACTTAAAGCATAGCAAGATTGAATTTAACTTGGTTTGTAACTTACTTAGAATAGCTTTTACTCAATCAAGTAAGTCTCAAGTTAAGAATCAAAATACCAAACATAAGTTAGCATTAGGTACAAGATCAATCATAAAAACCATAGAACTACATAGAATCATATTAATGAATTAAGACGGATACATAAAAGCAATACAACGCATCAAATCCCAACAAAGAAAGGAGTTAGCTATCCATTGTCATGGATAAGTACAACTTACAAGGGTTTAAAGCAATGGTTGGTTGAGAAGAGAGGTGAAATGCTTCCACAC
>QANU01116067.1:0-21007 GCA_003254905.1 Nissolia schottii | reverse complement strand
ACATAACAGATAAGTGCCATTTTGAATGATAAAAATTGTGTAAATTGGGCACTTATCAGCAGGGAAATACTTCTCAAGGAACAGTCGTTTCAAGCCGAGCCAGCTGTTCATGGCCTGGTGTGGAATGCTATAGTACCAATTACAGGCCCCACTTTCCAAAGAGAACGGAAAGGCATTAAGTTTCAAGTTGTCCGGAGCAACGTTATGGGACCTCAAGGTGTTGCAGGTCATGACGAATTCCTTAAGATGGCGGTGTGGGGTTCCCGATGCTAAGCCATGAAACTTAGGAAAATGGTGTAAAAAATTGGACTTTATTTCAAAGTCCATGGCGGCGTCAGGATAAACCACACCGGATGGCTCATATGAGTAGTCAGGGGTTGCTAACTCACCCCAAGTTTGGGCGGGGTCAGCCATTATACCTGCCACAGGAATAGAAATGTCAGTAGCAATAAGGGGTTCCCTTCGTAGCCTCGTTTCTCGCCTAATTATCCTTAGCGTTCTTTCGATCGCTGGATCAAAATCAGCTAAAGTAGGATCAGGCAAGGAGCGAGTCATACACGAGAACCAAAAGAAGAAAAAAAAAATCCAAAAGGTAAACAAGATCAAGTGCAATAAAAAATTTAAAAAAAATTCTTTTTTTTATTTTTTTTGAATAGGAACAGCAAAAAAAATTGAAATTAAAAAAAGACTTTTTTTTTTGTAAAAGAGAAAAAAAAACAAAATTAAAAATATATTATTTTTTTTCTTTTTTTTAATTCTTTTGGGTACGAGCAGAAGAAAAAATGAAGTTAAGAAAATTCTTTTAAAAAAAGAAAATAAAGAATTAACAAAAAAATAAATGACAAAAAGAAAAGAGAAGAAAGAAAAAAAAAAAAAAAAAATTGGCTAAATTGCTTCCCCGGCAACGGCGCCAAATTTGACACACACTAAAACGTCGTTAATTTCAGTGCGCAATCAAATAATAATTTATCAAACTAAATCAACCCCAAAAACGTAGTAAAAGGGGCTAACCTAGGTCGTCTCTCAAGGAAGCAATTAGAACCAATTGAAATTGCAATTAAAAAGGGGGGTTTGGATTGATGAACAAAAATAAAGCAAAATAAAAGTAAGTTAACAATGATAAAAAAACAATATCCTGCATACGGTGTTTCTAGATCAAGGATTAATTGTCATTGGTTCCTAATTAATTATTCATAAGGGGATGTTGTTTATTAGTTGAAATCTCTAACTAATATGCAATTCACCTAAGAGACTACGATCGTCAATCCCCTAAGCATTTATTAATATAGGAATTAAAACTAAGATCTCAGCATTAAAAACCTATATCAATTATGTTCCAATTGCACAACCTAATTAAATCTAATTAGTTCCCAAAAAGTTCCCAAATCCTAAATCAATAAACTCTACAATCGTCAAGATTTATCAACCTAGAATTAACCCTAACCAATAACATGCAATCGCTATATTATTAATCATAGGCGGAACAAATCACGAATAAACATTAAGCACAAGACCTTGAATTAATCCTAATCTAGAGTTACCGCATGCAAGATATTAAGAAATTACTCCTCCATGAATGGAGGATAAAAACTCATAATAAATAAAGAATAAGAGAGTGGAAAAATAATAGAGAATTAAAGTGACAAAACCTGAATGCAATAACGGAAGAAATTCGCAAATCCTTGAAGAACTAAGAATTAAGCACTACTAACATCAACATAAAGTGCATAAAAGAAAAGAGAAAAGTGCAGAAAATAAAAGTGGAGGTTAAGTCTGAAGTTCTCTCCAAGTTGTTGAGAGAGGATATTTATTTATAGAGGATTGGCTAAAAGTGGAAGTAATTCCCGCACTTTTCCACAGCAGTCAGTAAAATCGCGATAACTTTGGCTACAGATATCAGATTGAGGTGATTCAAATCTCCAATTAAAGCTAAGAGATAGATCTACAGTCAGTAAATCAAGATTCAATCTCCATCCTGACGTAAAATCCGTGGCAAAGTCAGCGTTAAAAATCCTCAGCAAATCTTTGACCAAATCTTTTTGAATTTGAATTTAATCTTGAATTTATTGGTCTCAATCTTCTCTTCAAATCTCTTCTTTGAAATTTATATCTTATCAAATCTCCTTCAAATCCTCAATGATCCTCTTGATAAATTATTTTCTGCAATTAAAATAAAAAAAACTAAAAAAGAACAAAAGAAATCTACACATTAAATTTTAAGATAAAGTAGTGCTTAAAATTACATTTTTTCTAAATTTCTCACAAAAGATGATAATGTGCAAAACATATTAATTAAGCATTAAAACCACACATTTTTAGTATGCAATGTTCAATTATAGAATAATAAGATAGGGTATAAAATCCACCTATCACTCACGTGATCACGGCCTTTCAGCATAGGCATATAGCCTTTTTCAACATGTGGCATATAGCCATATTTCAGCAGCATTGGGCATTGGCCCTAGTTCAGCAGCATTAATGGTACCTGCAGCATGGCATACTGGTTTCCCTATGGTTCATTTCAGCATAATTACTTATCTCAGAGTTTCTAATCATGTCTTTAACTAAGTGTCTCCTGAATGCATAACATAGCACAGATTCCATCATAAAGTACAAATAACACGCATGGTCAATACTATTTCATGACATACAGAATACACGTGCGTCCAATTCAACTACCAATCATCATTACAGCATCAACACCATACTATGAGCCTCAAGAGGGTGCCCTCAGCTTTCCTTAGTCTCAAGCCGCTCAGCGAAGACTGTTGTTCGCTCAGCGGGTTAAGCTCCTCCGCTCAGCGATAGAGGTGGTATCGCTCAACGGTACTAACCTCATCGCTCAGCGGTTGAATTTTCTCGAGCCTTCTTCCACTGCCTTAATTTAAAAATATCTTTTCACCTTTCCACGTAAGCCATGTCTCGCTCAGCGGTGCCTGAGATGCCGCTCAGCGACCCCTGTTCGAGACATGCAAACCGAATTACTCTTCTCTTCCATTTTTCTCTCCTTGCTTCCATGGAACCCTACATGAGTCTCACACATAATTCAAGCATAATAACCACATATAATCCAGGTCACAAGACCCTTCAGAATTGTCTTCCTAAGTCCTAACCTCATTTCTAACAATTATGTCCAAAATCTCATAATTCACATACATACACATACAAACACATAACACTTAGCCACCATCAAAGAGGTGAGAAACTAGGGTTACCCACTTCCTCAAGAGCTTGTTAATGCTAGGAAAAGATGAAATCAAGCCTTGCTT
This sequence comes from Nissolia schottii, assembly GCA_003254905.1. Taxonomy (NCBI): domain Eukaryota; kingdom Viridiplantae; phylum Streptophyta; class Magnoliopsida; order Fabales; family Fabaceae; genus Nissolia; species Nissolia schottii. Next base: position 17,738 of record QANU01116067.1, on the reverse strand, counting down.
GCTTGCTTGAGGATTCCTTGACCTAAAATGAAAACTTGACATAATTAGGGTAAATATGGCCATGGAAGCTTGGTTCTTCACCAAGTGATGAAACTTACCAACTATGCTTGCTTTGCCTTCCTTAGGGACTTAAGGATGAATTATGATGAGAGGAAAGATGAACTTGAAGCTTTCCTTGCTTCCTTGAGCTTTTCTTGCCAAGAAAGAACAAAACCTAGGTTATGGAGTTCCTAGGGTTTTGGAACTTGATCTCTTGGATTCTCCTTGAAGAGAAACTCTAAATCTTGATGTTAACTTGCCTTCCTTGGTTGATTTGAGAGTGAATTAAAGTGATGAAAGTAAAGGATGATGATTGAATCTTGGTGGATTTGGAAGCTTGGAAGTCTTGGGAACCTTAGGAAGAAGAAATGAATTTTGGTGTCTTGTGTGTATGTATGTTTCGATCTTAGTGCAACACCCTAGCTAGTTGGCCTATGCTAAAGTCATAGGTTTCCCTGGCCAGGTAGTTGAATGCTGGGTTGTGAACTATTACCGTTCTAGCTTACTAGTTGAAATTAGGGATTACTGAAAATGCAGGCCAATTTGAACTTTTCTTGAAAAGTACATGCATAAGAAAAATAAGGAGCCGTGCGAGTAATATAACGAATAGTGGCAGAACTAGAGGGCAAGAAAATATAAGTGCATACCTGCGATGCGAAGCTTTTAGCGGCAGACAGTACACATAGGGGCCCGAAGATACACAACATTCCATTCTCATAAAATACAAATGTCCATACATAAGTCTATCCAAAGGAGATAATATACATAACAGTAGCAGCATTATACAAACGCGGAAACTAAAAGCAACTACATACACGAGTGGCACATCTCGCTTCGTGTATGGTACAATACCCTAACCCTGCAAATGGGTCCGACTGGCATCCACCTAATCAAAGTCTCCCAGACGCTCCATAGACTCTTCCTCCTCACTGCCACTCAGGTCTGCCACCGCCGAGAAGCCGCGTGGCACGAAGCGCTGCGATCAGACGGTTAGTATCCTCTTCTGTGCCGTGATCCGGCGACCTCGAGCGCGAACTGGCGGGGTGTACGCACCTGGATCCGTGGCTAGCATCGGTGCTGGCGTAGGTGTCGGCTCGGGCTCGGAGGGAGGTATCTCCTCATCGCCATTGAGACGAATCGGGTTCCTGCTGCTCCCCGGAAGCTCGTCCACCCAGATTGAGTTCAGTGGTGAAGTGCCTGGGGCTCCAAGCCTTGGTCTAGAAGGATGATCCTGCTCGTCAGGGAGGCATGCAGGCGCGTACGTGTCCGTCTCCAGAAGGGTGCCGGTGCGGTAGTTGCGCATACGCGTGCGGGTGAAAAGCCACACATCCTTAGCCGGTGGGGATGCCATAGCTGCAAACTGGATCCATAATCGAGTGGGGGTGAGAACTCTAAGCCCTCAGTGGGTCTCCTGTGGCTGCTAATAATTCATTTACTCGAGTATCCTCCAGGCCGTTCAGGGGTTTCTAAGTGATCTTGCATACTACACCCTACTGATTATTATCTGGCCTAAGGTCTTGAACAGCTTTATCTAAGATTATCTAGGTGATAAAGGAACTAGTCTTGCTTACTAAGTCTGCGTGCTTATGAATCCTACAATTTAATTATAAATAAGCTACCCGTCTCGGGTCGTTCCCTTGACGTTACATCAGACATGAACATTCATGACTATGCATATATACTTTATCACATACATACTGACATACATATAACTGTTCAATCATCATATTAATACGTATACATATTCTTTATGCTTCATGCTACATATTCTTTATACACATTTCCTTCCTTGTGTCCTTAACCTCTGCAAATTAATCCACCATTTTGGGATTATTTCGTTAACCAAATCCACCCTTTTGGGATCTGGCAAGGTAACACATTGGCCAATCCACCCTTTTGGGACTGGCGAGGGGCGTGTCAATTAGACGTTGCCAAGAGAGAGGATTCCTATCATATAACTAGATACATAATTCCCTAAGTTCCATTATGCTCTCTTTAACATTAAGTCATTGACCTCTAGTGTTCTAGGGCTGTCCTAACTCCTAAATGACATCCCATCCTCATGATGCATGCTCAAATATATAAGAATAGCTTAACCATAGTCATTGGATCCTTTGAAACCATGAAACTCCTAACTCTGCCAGGTTTCATTCGAATGCTTGCTGTGGTATTCGAATAAAATCCCTCGGAGTTCTTTCATTCGATTGGACTTTCATTCGACTGAAATCCGTCGACATCCATTCATTCGAATACGAGGGAATTCATTCGATTGAAATCCCTAAAACTCGCCTTCATTCGACTGCAGTGGAATTCATTCGAAGGAAAGCTCGATCAGGGCTCGCATTCGATTGAATTCCTGGCGTATTCGAATGCAAACTACAAAAATCGCCTCCCGAGACTCCAGATCGTAAATTCTTTACTGTTCCTAGGGCTCCAAGTAGTACAGTTATGCGTTTCAATTTTCCATCGTTTGCAAAACCCTTTTTACACAGTATCCCCCCAAAATACTACTTAATAGTTCTACAGTCAAATACACAAATAGGCACATATACAGTTAAAAACTAAACCACATAGACAGTGGGCTTAGGATTACCCACCTCCGATCGGGATTCCGATTCGGTGACTTTGAAAGGGAGATGGTCCTCTTCACGATGGTATGCTCCTGCTAATTTTCAGGAACTCCGGCACGAAATCTAGCAGTGTCGGAACGCAACCCTCGGCTACCAACTGAACGTAGCTTCTGAAGATTTACGAAGTTATTTATAACCGTGCACAGTGAAACGTAAATTTTCCTTTTTCCTTTAACTTTCCTCTCCTCTCTCACGTTTTGGCTGAAGCCCTCAGCTTCTTATAATTATTATTATTTGTATTATATTATTATTTATTTATTTATTCTTTTCTTTGTTTATTCATTCATTTATTTATTTATTTATTCTTTTATTCATTTGCTTACTTATTTATTCGTTTGTTTACTCACTTGTTTATTCTTTCATCTATTCTTTTACCTATTGATTTAGGTATTACTCGACTTCCTCCAGATTTTACCTGGCTTCATGCTTATTAAATCGCATTTTGTCTGCAAAACCCTGCATCTGGTTGCCCTAAAAATATTCCGGGCACACCGCTGTGACCCATTTCTTTTTCCCTTCGGTCTCGAACAATTTTCTCGGGGATCGGAGACTTTTTCATTGAGTCAAAAAATCCTACGGACGTTTGGCAGCGTCCGAAAAATTTTCGTTCAAGTTGAAACTCGTCTAGCGGCTCCCGAAAATTATGATGCAGCTAATCCTAGTCTGTTTCCCTAACTTTTCAGGGCTTTGGAGATGTGAGCCGATTTCCCTCGCCCCTCGACGGTTTTCGGCCGATCTCGGCGGTCGATGGATAACTTTCTAGCTCGTGGAAACACAGGATGTTACATCCCACCCCCTTACTGGAATTTCGTCCCGAAATTCGAGCAGCGTACATCTCTTAACCCTAGTTGGGTCGTATATGGGCTTCGGAGTGCCACCATAGAAACCCTGGCTTTCTCGAGCACCTTGGGACTCCAAGAAACCCTAAAATCCACCCTTAGGGTTATGCATTCGAATACCTTATGATCATTCACTTGAATGATTTGCAGAGTTCTTCAGGTATTCGAATCTCGTATTCAAATACTTAAAATTTTCACTTATGCATTCGAATGAATGTCGAGATGCATTCGAATGAACTGCGAGCAGTGGACATTTTAAACGATCCTTCTTCTCGTCCCTCTCATTTCCTCTTCCTCTCTCTCTCGAGCCAAACCCTAGCAAAGCTAGGCGCGCCTCTTCCTTCCACCACCTCCCTCTCCTTGCTCTCTCACTTCCTCTTCCCCTTGCCCTAGCTACTCCCTGCCGCCACCTTGCTCCTTCACAGTTTCTCCTCCTCTCCTAGCCTTAATCCACAGCCTCTCCCTCTCTTCCCCACTCAAAACTGAACCCTCTTCCTTTCTCCTCTCTCCAAACTCAGCTTCTCTCATAATGAGTCATTTCGGTAGCCGTCCTTCTCGTTCCAAGAACCCGGGACCTTTCTCTACTCCCGGTTATCCGCATTGGTTCACCTCCGAGGCGCAATGGCGCAATTTTGAAGCCAATTACAAGGAACGAGACATCCTAGAGCCGAAGGTCCTCGACCGCGAGATTTTCGAGGATATCGCGCCAGATGTTCTAGTCTACCTGGACTCCGCAGACTTGCTGGAGTTTGCGTGCTTCAGCCACCCGGTATACCCTCAGCTGGTTAGGGTTTTCTATAGCAATATGCGGGTGATCGACAATGTTCTAACCACCGAGGTCAGTGGCGTATCTATAGAGATGCCCTTGGAGCGACTTGGGGCCGTGCTCGAGATTCCAGCTATCGGGCATGAGCTGGCGTCTGGCGTTTCAGAATGGGCTGTTACGTCGGCAGGGCTTCCATTCGCGGAGGATCTAGCCCTAGGCACGATCGGACACTCGGGCATCAAGAGCTCGAAGAACAGGCCGCAGGTCAGTGGCCTGCCCGTGGAGCAGCGCATTTACCACTACCTGCTGACCCACACCTTCCTCCCGAGGGGTGGGAACCACTCCGTCCTGTCTCGGGACGATTGCCTGATACTGTGGGCCCTGGCAGAGGGACACGGGCTCAACTGGGCCTTGCTGGTGATGCATCGCATGGCACAGGCGCGCACACGAGGCAGTGCCCTCCCATATGCCGTGCAGATCTCTGAGATCTTAGACTACTTCCAGGTTCCGGTGGCAGGTATGATTCCGGCCCCCCTTATCTCTCTTTTTAATTAAGTTCATAACATTATCTCGGATTATCTGACTTTAGGGTTATTAATGAAAGTTTAATGTTGGTGTTTCCTGGTTTGCAGGAGAGCAGAAATGGACATCGAAGGTCACCTGGAAGGTGGACTCTGGCTGCTTGGCTAAGATGCACATCGTCTACAAGAACAATCAACTGACGTACGATGAGCCATCCGGTAGTCGGGCGAGAAAGAGAGCAGCTCCTTCCTCTCCCTCAGCTCCTGCTTCCCTTGCAGATCCTGCTACAACCATTTCGGGCCCATCAAAGCCAGCTGCAGCTCCTGGTCTTTCTTCCCTGCAGATGGACCTGCTCATGAGCTGGTTCGATGCCCTGAGCGTGGATATGTCCCGCCTCGAGCGGCTGGAGCAGACGGTAGGGCAAATAGACCATAACGTGTCCCAATTGACTCAGGACATGCGTGCGGTTTATGCTCATTTGGGTTGGACGCCATCGGGAGCTCCAGCTGGAGGTGCCTCGACCTCAGGTCCTGTTCCCTCGACCATGGAGGAGGATCAGGCTCCGGACACCGAAGAGGCTGAGTAGGTTTCTTAGGGGCACCAGCGTAGGTAGGGCAGGGCTATGTACAGGTTAACCAGCGCGTGGTTTATATGTAATTGGGGGGTAGGGGCATTTTGGGCATTTAGTGATATTGTTAGGCTGGCTTCTACATTTTGTAACTTAACGACTAACTTATTAATACAAATTATACATTATGTTGTAATTTGTTTAAGTCTTGTTAAGCATGAGTTATATGTATGTTTCGCAGTTCCCTTACACCCAGTAAGGGCAATTTCATCCATGTACAGCAATTCAGAATTTCGGGACTTCGGGTAATCCCCATAACGCGCTCGTTGTGAGGGATTTGACCTTGATGTGCGAAACGAAAGGAAAATTCGGGTTTATGGAGGAATTCGGGGGTCATTGAAGGCTTGAGGGTGAAACGGTCATTTTGGGGTAACAAATCCCGCTAACCTGTTGGGAAGTCCCAATATGCCATGGGGAGGCAGGACGAAAGCCACATGGACAAGTTGGATCGAACTTGGCCTTGCAAAGCAGAAAATTCATAATGCACAAGCTTTGTCCCATGGAGGGGTAAAACCGGGAATTCGGGGGAATTTATTTCGGCATCCCTCGACTCCCAGTCCCAAATAAGGTATGGAACTGAAATGGGAGGGTCTCGGGTGGAAACAAAGCACAGAATGCAAAATGCCCTGCAAAATGGACAATTTTACTGTATTCATTCGAATGAATGCAAAGACCGTATTCGAATGAAAGAAATTTGCGCGCAGTAATCGAATCCAGTATTCGAATGAAAGAAATTCTGGTGCCGTATTCGAATGTAGTATTCGAATGAACGAAATTCTGGGTTATATTCGAATGCAGTATTCGAATGAGTCCTGAAAATCCTTTTCCTAAGGGCTTCTCAACCCTTCCTCTCTCACTCCAAACTCCCTACTTCCCTTGGGGATCCCTAAGCACTTTCCCCTCACCTACTTCACCCGGGGCCATTTTTCGGCTCATTCCGGCTATCCCGTAGCTAAGTTAGCAACTCTCCCCCTCTTGAGGCCTTTCTAAGAGGCCAGTAAAACCCTCATCGGTGAACAACGTCGTGCTACGTCTCTTTCAAGCGACATGACTGTCCACTAACATCCGCGAACCCTGAGGTGATCAGCCTCAAAGGAACCGATGTTCACTGTCCAGCACATCTCGACTCGTCGAGGGTGCACCGTTTTCATGCCCGGAAGCATAGTGCAGCTCGGTCCTCAGGCTCCATTGGACCTAACTGCTCCTATACTAACTGCAACACCCTAGCTAGTTGGCCTATGCTTAAGTCATAGGTTTCCCTGGCCAGGTAGTTGAATGCTAGGCTGTGAACTATTACCGTTCTAGCTTACTAGTTGAAATTAGGGATTACTGAAAATACGGGCCAATTTGAACTTTTCTTGAAAAGTACATGCATAAGAAAAATAAGGAGCCATGCGCGTAATATAACGAATAATGGCAGAACTAGAGGGCAAGAAAATATAAGTACATACCTGCAATGCGGAGCTTTTAGCGACAGACAGTACACATAAGGGCCCGAAGATACACAACATTCCATTCTCATAAAATACATAAGGTCCATACATAAGTCTATCCAAAGGAGATAATATACATAACAGTAGCAGTATTATACAAACGCGGAAACTAAAAGCAACTACATACACGAGCGGCACATCTCGCTTCGTGTATGGTACAATACCCTAACTCTGCAAAAGGGTCCGACTGGCATCCACCTAATCAGAGTCTCCCAGACGCTCCATAGGCTCCTCCTCCTCACTGCCACTCAGGTCTGCCACCGCCGAGAAGCCGCGTGGGACGAAGCGCTGCGATCGGACGGTTAGTATCCTCTTCCGTGCCGTGATCCGCAACCTCGAGCGCGAACTGGCGGGCTGTATGCACCTGGATCCGTGGCTGGCATCGGTGCTGGCGTAGGTGTCGGCTCGGGCTCGGAGGGAGGTATCTCCTCATCGCCATTGAGACGAATCGGGTTCCTGCTGCTCCCCGGAAGCTCGTCCACCCAGATTGGGTTCAGTGGTGAAGTGCCTGGGGCTCCAAGCCTTGGTCTAGAAGGATGATCCTGCTCGTCAGGGAGGCGTGCGGGCGCGTACGTGTCCGTCTCCAGAAGGGTGCTGGTGCGGTAGTTGCGCATACGCGTGCGCGTGAAAAGCCACACATCCTTAGCCGGTGGGGATCCCATAGCTGCAAACTGGGTCCATAATCGAGTGGGGGTGAGAACTCTAAGTCCTCAGTGGGTCTCCTATGGCTACTAATAATTCATTTACTCGAGTATCCTCTAGGCCGTTCAGGGGTTTCTAAGTGATCTTGCATACTACACCCTACTGATTATTATCTGGCCTAAGGTCCTAAACAGCTTTATCTAAGATTATCTAGGTGATAAAGGAACTAGTCTTGCTTACTAAGTCTGCGTGCTTATGAATCCTACAATTTAATTATAAATAAGCTACCCGTCTCGGGTCGTTCCCTTGACGTATCATACATGAACATTCATGACTATGCATATATACTTTATTACATACATACTGACATACATATAACTGTTCAATCATCATATTAATACATATACATATTCTTTATGCTTCATGCTACATATTCTTTATGCTACATGCTTGGGGGACTTGGGGATCTCTTACGCATACCGGCTTACCCGGGTTAGCGTCCTTCTTCTCCTTTCTTTATTCTTTTAGGTATGACGTCAACCTTTCCTTCACTTCTTCTTATTGGTTCGATGAGCAATCTTTACTTTGCTTTAACTTTAACTTTACTTTCTTTGTGCCATTAACCTCTGTGAATCAATCCACCCTTTTGGGATTAATTCGTTAACCAAATCTACCCTTTTGGGATCTGGCAAGGTAACACATTTCCTTCCTTGTGTCCTTAACCTCTGCGAATTAATCCACCCTTTTGGGATCTGGCAAGGTAACACATTGGCCAATCCACCCTTTTGGGACTGGCGAGGGGCGTGTCAATTAAACGTTGGCAAGAGAGAGAATTCCTATCATATAACAAGATACATAATTCCCTAAGTTCCATTATGACATCCCATCCCTAAGATACATAACTCCTAAATGACATCCCATCCTCATGATGCATGCTCAAATATATAAGAATAGCTTAACCATAGTCATTGGATCCTTTGAAACCATGAAACTCCTAACTCTGCCAGGTTTCATTCGAATGCTTGCTGTGGTATTCGAATAAAATCCCTCGGAGTTCTTTCATTCGATTGGACTTTCATTCGACTGAAATCCGTCGACATCCATTCATTCGAATACGAGGGAATTCATTCGATTGAAATCCCTAAAACTCGCCTTCATTCGACTGCAGTGGAATTCATTCGAAGGAAAGCTCGATCAGGGCTCGCATTCGATTGAATTCCTGGCGTATTCAAATGCAAACTACAAAAATCGCCTCCCGAGACTCCAGATCGTAAATTCTTTACTGTTCCTAGGGCTCCAAGTAGTACAGTTATGCGTTTCAATTTTCCATCGTTTGCAAAACCCTTTTTACACAGTATCCCCCCAAAATACTACTTAATAGTTCTACAGTCAAATACACAAATAGGCACATATACAGTTAAAAACTAAACCACATAGACAGTGGGCTTAGGATTACCCACCTCCGATCAGGATTCCGATTCGGTGACTTTGAAGGGGAGATGGTCCTCTTCACGATGGTATGCTCCTGCTAATTTTCAGGGACTCCGGCACGAAATCTAGCAGTGTCGGAACGCGACCCTCGGCTGCCCAATGAACATAACTTCTGAAGATTTACGAAGTTATTTATAACCGTGCACAGTGAAACGTAAATTTTCCTTTTTCCTTTAACTTTCCTCTCCTCTCTCACGTGTTGGCTGAAGCCCTCAGCTTCTTATAATTATTATTATTTGTATTATATTATTATTTATTTATTTATTCTTTTCTTTGTTTATTCATTCATTTATTTATTTATTTATTCCTTTATTCATTTGCTTACTTATTTATTCGTTTGTTTACTCACTTGTTTATTCTTTCATCTATTCTTTTACCTATTGATTTAGGTATTACTCGACTTCCTCCAGATTTTACCTGGCTTCATGTTTATTAAATCGCATTTTGTCTGCAAAACCCTGCATCAGGTTGCCCTAAAAATATTCTGAGCACACCGCTGTGACCCATTTATTTTTCCCTTCGGTCTCGAACAATTTTCTCGGGGGCCAGAGACTTTTTCATTGAGTCGAAAAATCCTACGGACGTTTGACAGCATCCAAAAAATTTCTGTTCAAGTTGAAACTCGTCCAGCAGCTCCCGAAAATTATGATGCAGCTAATCCCAGTCCGTTTCCCTAAATTTTCAGGGCTTTGGAGATGTGAACCGATTTCCCTCGTCCCTCGACGGTTTTCGGCCGATCTCGGCGGTCGATGGATAACTTTCTAGCTCGTGGAAACACGAGATGTTACACTTGGGCTAGGGCTGGCCGTGAGTTTCTAAGTCTTTGGCCCTAATTAGTTTGCTAATTTTGCCCTTAGTGTGTTTATGGCAATGTTAATTCATTAATTGTTTATGTCCGGACGTCCTCGTCCTAAAAATATTCCGGACATACCGTTGTGACCTATTAATTATCCTGGTTAATATTTAAATTTTTCTTGAAATATTTTCACATTATTTTCATATTAGTGTATTTTACAGACTCCTTTGAGTCACACTTAAGTTCTAAAAATAGCCTAATACTAACCCGAACGTCACCAAACGTACCGAGATCGCATAATTAGTATTTTTAACTAATACGATAGAGATTAAATAAATTCTTTGAATTTTATTTCATTTTTATCTCATCCTTTCCTTATTAACATGTTCTTAATTATTTATTAAGCGAAATTTTAGCGAAGGAGAAACTTGGGCTGTTACAGTATGTGAAGCTGTCCAAGTGCTAATTGTGGGCAAGGGATGCGCAGTTTCTGGGACACGTTGTATCAGAACAGGGAGTGGCGGTGGACCCAGGGAAAGTAAAAGCGGTTCAGCAATGGGGAACGCCCACTACTATCACCAGGATACGGAGTTTTCTAGGTTTTGCTGGGTACTGCAGGAGGTTTGTAACAACCCGACTTTTCTCATTCTTTAAGACATTGTCTAGAAAAGAATTACAAAGATAAAATGACGGGAAAGGTGAGATAAAATGGAATAAACTTCTAGTATTGATTTTATTTCTGGAAGATTAGTTAGAAATAGTTATTCTGCGATTTGGTGACATCCGGATCGAAATTATGCACTATTGGAAATTAATTGTGACTCAATAGGAGTCTGTAACGTATATTAATATGAAAATAAATCAAGAATATGTCAAGTAACATTTTAGAATTTATGGGGGGAAATTTTTAGAGCATAATGGTATGTTCGGAATATTTTTAGGACTTCCGTACATAAAGAATTACTAAATGGACATAACCTAAATAGACTAAGGGCAAAATTGGAAAGTAAAAATGGCCCAAGGCCACTAAAACTACATGGCCAGCCCCCCAAAACCGAGCATACACATTCCAAAATACCAAAGTCCATTTCTTCTTCAAAAGCTCCCAAAACCTAAATTCTCCAAAGAGTCACATAAAGCTCCATCCAAAGTTTAATTATCATCCTTTTGTTCTCATCATCTTAAATTCTCTTCAAGACACTCAAGGAAACAAGTTAGCATCAAGGTTCGGGAGTTTCTTCAAGAAAACTCCAAGGATTCAAGGTTCTAACCCTAAATCTCCATAATCTAGGGTTTTATGTTCCTTTAAGTTAAGAGCTTCAAGCAAGCTTCAAGTTTATATTTCCATCACCATAATTCATTCTTAAGCATCTAAGGAAGGCTAGGAAGAGTTATGAGTGAGTTTTCATGATATGGTAAGGAGTTGTGCTACCACAATCCATGGTTGTGCTAATTAGGTTAAAATGATGTTTTTAGGTCAAGGAGCTTCCAAGTAAGCAAACAAGGCTTGGTTCTCTTGTCTCCTAGCAACAACAAGTTTGTGAAGAGGTGGGTGACTCTAGTTCCTTACCTCTTTGATGATGGATGATGTTTATGCAAGTTTGTCTTTGTTTGATGATTTTGAGTTATTATGTGCATATATGTTAGAAATGATGCTAGAACTTAGGGAGACAATTCTGAAGGGTCCTGTGACCTGGATTAGATAGGATTATTGTACTTGAATCAGGTATGGAACTCAAGCAGGTGCCATGGGAGACTATGGAGTAAGGTGGAAGAAGAAAGGAAATTAGGTTTTTCATTCTCGCCACAGCATCGCTGAGCGGTCCCTCAGGCACCGCTGAGCGACGCTGGGCTGACGTGGAAAGTAAAAAGATATTTTAAAAAGTAAGGCGGTGGGAGTCGGTGGAAGAAAAGTCGAGAAAGTAAGGCCGCTGAGCGATGGAGTTAGTACCGCTGAGCGGTGAAGCTATCACCGCTGAGCGATACAGCCCTCACCGCTGAGCGATTAAGCTCAAACCGCTGAGCGATCAAGAAATCCGCTGAGCGGTCTGAAGCTGATAAAAGCTGATGGCACCCTCTTGAGGCTTCTAAACTAGTTCCTAATGCTATGTTATGATTGAGGATTGAACTATGTGAATGTATATGCTGTATGATGATAAATTATGCCGAACATGAAATATGTGAAATCTATGCTAATCATGGTATCTTTTTATGTTGGTGTGATTCACCTAGACCAAAGGCATGATAATTAACTATGAGATAAATAAGATGCGGAAATGAACCATAGGGAAAAAGTATGCCATGCTGCAGGTACCCAAATGCTGAAAAAGGCCCAATGGCCAATGCTGAATAAGAGCAAAAGCTCCATGCTGAAAGATGGCTATATGCCACATGCTGAAAAGGCCGTGATCACGTGAGCCACTATGATCCCACTTCAGGAGGTCTAGGCATCCTGAATGTGGAAGCCCGCCACAGGTGGTGTCTATATGGCATACCTGGAGGTGTGCGGGTACCACGCCTATGCATTGTCAAAAGGGGGCAAGCTTAGGTGGGGAGGTACCACCCCAGCCCACTGCTGAAGGGTGCCGAGGGGGCACACGGCAGGTGGAAGCCCACCGTAGTGAGGTCAGGACAGTGTCGGCCTACACTGGAGGTGTGAGGTTATTCCGTCATAGTGATGTCCACAGAGGATGTCATTATGGTGGGAATAACAGTATTCCAAACAGGTTAAGCTATGATACAGATTCAAGGCATTAAATGCTGTTGCACATTGTTACACGATGCTATATGTCGTAATATGCTGATATATGCTGCTATGTGTTATCATGTTTGTGATGAACCTGCTGTGATGTGTATTATGAACAACTTCCTGTTAGATGTTGAATGATACCGTTGTGCTAAATGTACATTATTATGTAATTTATTATTCTGTTATGCCGTACCGTCAAGAGCCTGCTCAAGACGGATTTCTTACGAACTGTTAATAAGCACGAGAATGTAGTAAACAAGAGTAGTTCCCAGATCACCTAATGATGTATGTAAAGCCGTTCAGATAGGCAAGATAATAAAATGATAGGTTATAGTATGCATGTTCACTTAGAGATCTCTGAGCGGCCTGAAGTCCTACATAATCTGTTACGAGACTCAGGAACTAGAGTTATTTCCACTGAGAACCTATCGTTCTCATTTCCCACTGTTTATGACTTCAGGTACAGGAGAAGACAACTCATATCTTGAAGATGCTATAGAAGAGCCATCAGCTGAGCCATGAGCGGCTGGTGGATAGACAAATGTTGTATTTTGATATGCTTTAGCAACTGATGTATTCAGTATTTCTATATATGAGATGTTTAGGTTGTGTATTATATATACATTCTGTGACACTGTATTCTGGACCACTTGTTGTCTACATTATTTAGTAGTACACAGATATACGTTTTGTTATATTATTAATTCCCACGCATGGCTCTATGTTGATACTTGTGCGATGTAAAACGGAAATTTTAAAATGGGTCCTTATTTTCCTAAATGATTATTTTCGAAGTACTATGTTGGACTATGTATTCCGACCAAGTAAACAACAACCTAGTGAGCTGTGTTGCCACGTACGGGTAATCAGTTAGCTAGGGTGTTTCATTTGGTATCAGAGCAGTTCGGTCCAAAAGAGCCTGAGGACTGAGCTGCACTATGCTTCCGGGCATGATTGCGGTGTATGTTCTGATTAAGTGGAATGTGCTAAATTTCTGTATATTTGCCTTTTTGAGATTGATCACCTCAAATTGTGCAGGTATTACATATTAGACATGCCGCCACGTCGGGATAATACGCAACGTATTCCGGAGTCGCTAGAGCTTGCAGATGTTTTAAGGCAGATAGCTCAAGCTACCTCCTTGATGGCTGCCTCCAACGCTCAGCGCACTCCACAATCAGCTCGGGAGGTGGAGGCTTTGAGATACAGGGATTTCTCGAGAGCTAATCCGCCAATCTTTGAAGGCTTAATGGATCCAGAATTAGTACATGGTTGGCTAAGGAAGCTTGAGCAGATTTTTGAAGATATAGCATGTACAGAGCAACAGAAGGTGAAGTTTGCTTCTAGGAAACTTGAAGGAGCAGCTACTGAATGGTGGGATACCACCAAACCTCAGTTTGAACAGGGTGAGGTAACGTGGATTAGGTTCAAGGAAGTGTTCTTGGACAAATATTTTCCCCAAGAGCTGCAAGACCGAAAGGAGGCCGAGTTTTTAGAGTTGAAGCAGGGTTCTATGTCAGTGGCTGAATATACAGCCAAATTTGAGAAGCTTTGCAGGTACTCCCCTACATACCGGTTGCACCCTAGTGAAGGATGGAAGTGCACCAAGTATCAGAGGGGATTGAAGCCAGAATTGAAGGTGTTCATGAACGTGGCTGGTATTCGGGACTATGCCACTTTGGTCAACACCGGTTTGGCCCAGGAGGAAGCCAATCGAGATTTGGCTCAAGTAAGAAGTGAGAGATTTAAGAGGAGATTTGATGGTGCGGGCAGTTTTCAGTCAGAACCGAGAAAGAGGGGACCGTTGCAGGTGCCAGCAGTTGGAAGGGGTCGAGTTCAGTTTCCTCTAAGGCCGCAGCCAGGAGCTGGTAGAAGTCAGCCTCGAGCAGGACCGGTTGGGGCAGGATCTTCAGTAGTCAGATCTTCAGCAGCAGGTACTTCCAGCCAAAGCACGCCAGAGTCTCAGTCACGAGCTGATCCCCGTGCACCGTGTCCAAAATGCGGTAGGGGGCATATTGGAGAGTGTTTGGTTGGCAAGGGCTTCAGATGTGGTCAGACAGGCCATTATGTTAGATATTGTCCAGCTACACCCCCAGCTATTTTGCGTCAAGGCAGAGTATTCACCATGGCTGCAGAGGAAGCCAAGGATCAAGCAGGTCTGATTCTAAGTACTTGTGTTATTTATGGAAAGACCTTGATTGTGTTGTATGATTCTGGAGCATCCTATTCTTTTATTTCTTATGACTGTATGAAGGAGTTGCACTTGTCTCCTGCCACATTGCCGTACACACTTGTTGTATCCACTCCTACTGCGCCGCCAGTTAAGACTTCTCAGGTCTGTTTAAGATGTCCTCTTCAGCTGCAGGAAAAGGAGTTTGTGGCTGATTTAATATGTCTTCCCTTAGTAGGGCTTGATGTGATACTAGGGATGGATTGGCTGAATGCCAACAGAGCTGTTCTTGATTGTGCTAAAAAGATGATTACTTTTCCCTCTATGGTTACTCGTTCAGTAACTCTAGAGGAAGAGTTGCCAGTCCTCTATTGTTGTCAATTGAAGGAGCAGGGGTATGTTTTCTTCGCGTCGTCAGAAGTAGTTGGTGGTAAGAAGGAGGTTAAGGATATTCCGGTGGTTCGGGACTATCCAGATGTTTTTCCAGATGATATCCCAGCTTTCCCACCGAAGCGAGAAGTAGAATTCTCTATTGATCTGGTGCCCGGTGCAGGGCCTATTTCTATTGCGCCATACCGTATGTCTCCATTGGAATTGCAGGAGTTAAAGAAGCAGTTAGATGAATTGTTGAAGAAGCAGTTTATCAGGCCGAGTGCATCGCCGTGGGGAGCACCAGTACTGTTTGTGAAAAAGAAGGACGGTACTATGAGAATGTGTGTGGATTATAGGCAGTTGAATAAGGTGACGATTAAGAACAAATACCCACTGCCTAGGATTGATGATTTGTTGGATCAGTTGAAGGATGCTAAGATCTTTTCCAGGATTGATTTGCGGTCTGGCTATCATCAGATCAGAGTGCGGGAGGAAGATATAGCTAAGACAGCTTTTCGATCCCGGTATGGACACTATGAGTTCACGGTGATGTCTTTTGGTTTGACAAATGCTCCTGCGATTTTTATGGATTATATGCATAGGATTTTTCGGGAGTATTTGGACGAGTGTGTTATTGTCTTTATTGATGATATCCTAGGGTACTCGAAAAGCGAAGAAGAGCACACTAGACATCTACAGATAGTGCTGGAGATTCTGAGGCAGAAGCAGCTGTATGCCAAGTTGTCTAAGTGTGAATTCTGGGCTAGGAAAGTGCAATTTCTGGGCCATGTAGTTTCAGATCAGGGAGTATCAGTGGATTCCAGCAAAGTCGAGGCAGTTAAAACTTGGGAGAGACCTACCTCCGTTTCGGAGCTACGGAGTTGATTTTCACAGATTGTTCTACCATTGACCAAGCTGACCAGGAAGGGAGCCAAGATGATTTGGTCAGATGAATGTGAGCAGAGTTTCTGTGAATTGAAAAAGAGATTGACCACCGCCCCAGTGTTAGTCTTGCCTGATCTTAAGGAACCTTTTGAGGTCTATTGTGATGCATCGAGAGCTGGACTGGGATGTGTGTTAATACAGCAGGGTCAAGTGATAGCTTATACCTCTAGGCAGTTAAAACGCCATGAGGTGAACTATCCTACTCATGATTTGGAGTTGGCTGCTGTAGTTTTTGCATTGAAGATTTGGAGGCATTATCTCTATGGGGTTTGATTTAAAGTGTATTCCGATCATAAGAGCTTAAAATATCTATTTGATCAGAAAGAGTTGAATATGCGGCAGCGGAGGTCGATCGAATTCCTTAAGGATTATGATTTCAATCTTAATTACCATCCAGGTAAGGCTAATGTTGTAGCTGATGCCTTGAGCCGGAAGTCATTACAGATAGCTCACATGATGGTACAGGAGGCAAGGTTGTTAGAGGAGTTCCGTGATCTTAATCTGACCGTAGCACGTCAGCATGATCGGTTGACGATATATCCTCTTCAAGTCAGTAGTGATTTTAAACACAGAATTGTGGAGGCCCGGAAAAATTGTCAGGAGGAGACTTGGTGCAAGTTTCGTAAGGCTGTTGACGAGGGTAAGATCAAAGAAGTAACGATGGATGCTAATGGCATTTTGAGGTTTGAGGGGCGTATCTGTGTACCTAAGGAGGGTAGCTTAAGGGAGGATATCTTGCGGGAGGCTCATAAGAGTCAGTTCACAATGCATCCAGGTACAACCAAGATGTATCATGATCTTAAACATATGTTTTGGTGGCCCGGGTTAAAAAGAGATGTTGAGGACTGGGTTCAGAAGTGCCTGGTATGTCAGAAGGTAAAGATAGAGCATCAGAAGCTTCCAGGGCTACTTAATGCTCCAGAAGTCCCAGAGTGGAAATGGGAAGCTATAGCCATGGATTTTGTCTCAGGGTTGTGAAGAAGACTCTTCCTCTGACCATTGATGGCGTGGTTT
Source organism: Nissolia schottii (assembly GCA_003254905.1). Lineage (NCBI taxonomy): Eukaryota > Viridiplantae > Streptophyta > Magnoliopsida > Fabales > Fabaceae > Nissolia > Nissolia schottii. Next base: position 642 of record QANU01116067.1, on the reverse strand, counting down.
TGATGACGACAACAACACCAACAAAAAGCAAAAAAAGAGAAGACTCGAGGGAAGACTCAAACAAGATTAAAGAATCTCAAGCTCAAGCTGCACATCTAAAGAGGTTCAAGATTTTAAACCCTAGAGTCAATAGTTAGCACATGTTAATATATTAAGGTTAATGGCTCAAAGTTTTTCATCACAACATTTCTAACATTTTTTTCTTAAAAACCTAGAAGCATTTGGAAACATTTTTCAAAGGGTTTTAACACTTAAACTCGGGTTTTGCATGGTTAATCGATTACCATGCTTGTGTAATCGATTACCAGCACTTTGAATTCAAAAATATTCAAGTTTTGAATGGTGTAATCGATTACCAACCCGCAGTAATCGATTACCAGCATTTGAAATTTGAAAATATGGTCGTTTCTTGTGTGTAATCGATTACAGCCTTTGGTTAATCGATTACATGCACGAATGGGTGTGTTTTTTCATGAAACAATGTGTTGTTTTGCATCATATGCCTTGGCATTGGTTCATGAACAGGCACCTCTGCCTATATATTGCAGAATTCGTGCAGAACCCACAACATACAATCAAAACTTCATTCTTTCATTGATTCTTACAAGTTTCATATGTTTTGATCAAAGTTCTGATCATAAC
>QANU01116050.1:0-10368 GCA_003254905.1 Nissolia schottii | reverse complement strand
GTAGCTAGGCATCAAAGTAGAGGTGCCATAGGGAAATATGTGATCATAAAACTGCACATTTCTGCATATTGTTTTCCTTGATAATGTTATGATCATTTTGGAAACCAATGCTTTGTGATTAATGATTTGGGATTTGGGATTAAATTTCTTTCCGACAACATCAGTGGCAAATACAGAATTACAGTCGGGGCTTATTTTGGTGTGGTAGATCCAGTTTATTATTTTTCTTGATTGAAATTAATGGTTATGATGGCAACCTTCTTGAAATTGAGATCCAACAAAGGCTAATCTTTTCATTTTAGTTATCTCCTTTCACCGGAACTAAGAAAAATGTGTGTATTGGTTTAGCCGTCTGGTGAAGATGATGGACTTTGAATATAATATTAATCCTTCCTACTTTGTTTATGGAGAGGAATATCTGGGAGATGTTGGAAATATGATTAGCTTAATTTATTGGTTTCTGTTTCAGATTTCTGTCACGGTAATTTTATTTCACATTTTTCTCCGACTTCTTTGAACAATCCAATGTATACATGACATAAAATCTGGATTTACTCTGGATATCATTGTCATAGACATCATGTTCGTGGTGGGGCTAGTTTTCTTTGGATTGAAGATATCTAGCTACTAGCTAAACTGATAAAGCATGCGGTTGAGTTTTGTTTCTTGGTCATAAAAAGGAGTTCGTTAGACATCAAATCAGTTCTGCAGTACAAAACCTCATGCAAAAGTTGCTAATCATAAGAAATCCCGTGTTGCGAACGGCGTCTTCTGTTCATGTCCCTTCTTTTACTAAAGACATTAGTTATTTAAATGCAAACATTTCAAGTAAAAAAATAAAAGATCCTGCGTAGGTTGTCCAGATCCTACGTTAACTACTCCTTTGAGAAGGGGTCATACCAGCTAGCAGCAACCTATTTATATAACGAGGATCTAAACTCTAATTGCTACTGTGAATAGATGACACTGTTCAAAATACACATGTTGCCTCAATGTTCAAGTTGCAATTTTCCACGTTTTGTGGTCCGAGACAATGAAGCTTTCCTTAACTGTGGTCCCCTGTGCAGAACACAAAAAATTGATGAATTGAGGCACAGTAAGGATTGAAAAAAGTTTCGGAAGCTGTGGAGGGGTGGAAGAAGAGGTCATGGAAAACAAAAATGGGGGAGGGTAGGGAACCTGAAGCGAAGCAGTGTTTGGTTCCCGTGAAGGAACAGAAATGATGGATACATGTCACGTAGTCTTTCATTTTAAGAACAACAAAAATTAACTTAATTACAATTTTTTTCGGTCTTCATTCCAATCTCCAAATATATTTCAATGTCTCTATTTCTTTAGCCCAAGGAACGCTACCTCACATTGCGAACCGAGGTGTGTAATTGAGGTCTCGATAATCACTGGCACTGGCTTTAATGAATTGCAGATGCTTGGATGCACGTGGGGGTTGTTTATATAGCTCTCCCATACACAGCAAGCGGCACGCTGGCCTCTCAGAAGACATTAATGCATTATCAGTCTTTAAGGTAAAGTTGATTATAACCATGCCTCCATTTTTCTCTCTGCATTTTCCTTCACAGTAATACAGCATTTATGACAGTTTACGCTCAGAAATGCTTAAGTAGATGCATTTGATTTTAATAAACCGAAAAGGAAAATGTTGTTAGAAAAATGTTATTGGAAGAGTTAACATTTAAAGTTTTCAACTTAAAAAAATGAAAATCGTGTAAATCTATTTTGTTAGGCACGAGATTAGAGTTGGGTATGGTCACGGAATAAGATAAGCACGTGAATAACACTTTATAGTGGGACCCACCATAACTATTTACGCCAACAAAATATATCAAGAAAATTGCACATTAGATTTAATGTGGAAAACCCCAAAAATATTGAGAAAAAAATCACGAGACAAACTCCAAAAAAGATCCACTATATTTTAAGGATAACCAAAGTATCCTAACTGCAATCACACACAAATATAATGTATTCTAGTGAGATTCTCTCCTAGTAGAATGTGTAGTATTACAGAGAATTAGAGAATACTCAAAAACCCAAAACTCCCGGTGCATGCTTTCACATTACACTCATGAAATTTCTCAATGACTCCCTATTTTTCTTCTCACTCCTGAAGCCCAAGAATGCTTCTTGCTTTGCTTATTGGATTGGATTCTTGCACAAATTCTCTATTTATAGAGAAACTTCACCAATGCAAATCCAACTCCCAACTTCTTGTTTTGGTGGATATGTACACGAGTTGCAAAAATTGTCATCCCATAATTTTGTAATTTGTGGAAAGATAATCCAATTTTGGTAGATTCTTCATCAGTGCAAACCATATATTAACATATTTACTCCATCTGGTTAACATATATCTAAACAGCAAGATACATTAGTTTTTCAATGTACCTAAAAAAGTGAAAGTGACACATAAAGTGAATCGGGATAAGATGTAATACAAACTAGGATGTAGGATCAATTTATAGAGTATGTTCACTTTGAATCATTAATTATGGCTTTGTCTAATTTACACCTTGTTAAGTAGGGTGTGTAGTGCACCTTGAATTTAGCACCACTTTAAATTGCAATTAAATGTGTTTGAGAAGTGTGATTAAATTCAAGTGTTGCTAAATAATTCAAAAAATGTAGATTGTGCATTTGTAAAGTGTTGCTAAATACTGACTATATTTAGCCACATCTTAAAAGTATAGTAAATACAAGGTGCATCACACTTTAAGTTGCACCATAGCATCCTCCATGACCATAAAAAATGCTTAACTTCAATAGAATCAATCTTGGTTGGTGTGTCGTTTGTGCTCTTTACATGTAAAAGTTGCTTTTGACCGTAGCCCATTGTTTGGTTGGAAAGAAAATGAGGATGGTGAAAATCGAAGGAGAGAAAATGAATACAACATAGGATTTTTTCTTGTTTATATGACAAGCAAAAAATGATACAGGAGAAAAAAATTATAGTGAGTTCTACTAAAAATGTTTTTTCTTGTCTAACATGAGAAGAAAATGGAGAGAAAAAGATTTCACATCACAAAATTACACTCTATCATCATCTTCTTCTCATTTATGATAAAAAAAAAAGATAAAAATGTTATTTACATATAATTATATTTTCTTTCCACTCACTTTTTAACCCAACCAAACAAAAAAAAAATACACTTTTCTCTTTATTTTTCTTAATTTTCTCTACATTTTTTTAAAAAATTTTCTTCTAGTCCAAACAAGCATAAAATTTGGAATTGTCAAATATAGATAATTATAAATGTATGATCAAATACTTCAGATCTAGTCTCTGTAATGAGGTTTGTGTAATACTCATTTCATAGATGACAGAACAAACGAATATGTTCATTTATTTGGGTAGATCCATTATATACTTGGAATTTCCTCCTCCAAGTATTACAGTGTTATCCTTTTTTATTTTTTAGGTTAATGCCCAACTTTGTCTATAAATTTTATACGTGTGCTCAACCTAATTTGTTAAAAATAAATCATGATAATATTATACCCTATCTTATCTTTAATTGATTTACAATTGATTTAGTTAGAAGGGGATATTAAGATGTTTATCTATATTATCTGTTAAGCTTATTATAATTATCTTGAACAACTATTATTCGTAACAAACCTATAAATAAACACTTCATCTTTGTACTCATGGAACACAACAATCATATAATGCAATCCTTATGCTTTTAGTTTTTTTTTTTTTTTTTACCTAGTGTGCCCCAATCCCTATTCACCCGTGATTTTGACATGGTACTAGAGTCATGGTACCCGCCTTAAACCACTCTTATGCTTCCACTACCCAAAGCTTAGGCTAAGCTCTTTCCGTTCTTTCCGTTTCTACTCACCATATATATATATATTCACCATCTTACTTACCTCTGCTAATTACATAGCCCATACCTCCAATGATTTCGCCGTTTAAATTTCATGTCCAACTACCCATTGACACGCCTCTGAAACCCTTTACGCATAAAACCACGTGTGGTACCAAGTTTGGGTTTTGCCTCTTAGAGGTTAAGAATTGATGTTGCCTTAAGTGTCTCTGCACAGTCGTTATCTCTGTTGGTTCCACCAAGCCAAGATCGTTGTCTTTGTTGGTTTTGACAAACCCAAATTGTTGCCTTTGCCGATTTTGCCTAGCCTATCATTGCCTTCAAACCCAAATTGTTGTTTATGCTGGTTCCCCTAGCTTAGATCGCTTCTGCCTTACTTTGTTTCGCTCAGCCCAGATCGCCGCCTCTGTTGGTTCCACCTAGCTCAAATCGCTTCTACTTTACTTGGTTTTGCCCAGCCCAGATCGTTGCTCCGTTAGTTCTGCCCAATTTAGATTGTTCCCTCCGCTGGTTCCGCCCAACCCATACTATTACCTTTAACTGCTTCTGTGCAATCTAGACTCATTGCCTTTGCTAGTTTTGCTCAGAACTGTTGTCTTTACTGGTTCCATCTAGGCCATTACTAGTTGCATTTATCTCATCATTTCTGCTTCCATTCATAATTGATATGTCCACTTTAGTGTAGACACGACTTGTCCGCTTCCATGCAGACTATAACACCTTAGCTAGCTAGCTTACGCTTAAGTCGTAAGCCACATTTACTATGTTGTTATCTGCTCTGGTTGGGATGTTCTAGTCCCATATTTATCTTTGAAAGTATTTTGCTACCGAAAATATGGACCAGTTTTAAAACTTTTTCCTTTCTTCGTTAAAATATAAAGTATGAGCCATACGTGTTCAAGAAGACATATGTATAGATACGTAAGCGATAAAGTCCCAAAAGACTTAGGCGACGCATAATTCATTTGGATTATCATACAAAACATCTCATGATATATATATATATATATATATACACACACACATACACAATCACATAGTCCAGAACATTGTTACATATTCGATTAATAGTACATATTACAGCTAATTCACATAAGAGCTAAGGGAATCTCTAATCACTTTAGCTAATACAAAATACAAAACATAAGCTATCGTCCTTTTTCTTTCTTAGAATCTTATGACACCAAAGTCTTTACTCGTTTGATGATGCCTACTCTGCCTTGGTGCACTCGTCGCGCTCGCCTAGAACCATAAAGGAGTAGGGGATGAGAACATTGCATCCTCAGTGGGAACCTCATGGGGCATAACTAACTGTTTTCACCTCATTTATGATTCCGCCACTCAATGGTCTCTAGGTGTCGTATCATACTAAAATTCCTACTAGTCCTGAGCAACTTTATCTATGTTACTAGATGATCGGGGATTTCTAATCTTTGCATTACCTATGAGGTAAAAAGAATCGTGCTTGTTAACTTTAATCGCTCGAGTAACATGATGTCAGCTCACATACTCACGTAGTCTATAACTTTTATATAGGCCGTCTCATGAATCACTTGACGGTACCGTATAGTGTATGTCACATACGTTCATACATATATACATCACACATATCATGCATGAGGTTTAGGGTTCTCTTACGCGCTTTGTGGTGGGATCCTTCTTCGTTACGTTATGTCTTTCCTCCTTTGTAGCCTTGGCCGTTCGGCTACAACCTACTTATGTTTTCGTATCGTTGACGACCAGGCAGCACTATAACCTGAGTGGTAGCGAATCACGAGTGCATGATGGCATAATTCATCGAACAACTACAGGGAATAACCATTTTACTTATGGGATGGCGAGGGGCCTGCCCTATCGACGCGACTAGGAGTGGACTCGTTCTCTCTAGCCTACCCTATCAATGCGACCAAAAGTGTATTCGTTAGGACTTTGTGACGTCGCGTTCTTGAGTATTGATCTTTTCCTTTACCTTTAACACAAAATCAGGTCTAAGCCTGCGCTCACATCATTAACCAATCCATCTTGCGGGACTGGCAAGGGGCTTGTCTGTAGACGTGCCAAGAGAGAGGGATTTCCCTATTCATAAAACTATGTTCATCTTCAAGGTATTTCGAGCTCCTTGTGGCCGATACCTTCTTAAGATCTTTACTTAATCCCGATGTTCACTTATGTGCTTGTCATATTTAGGTGATCATTCGTCTAGTTATCTAAGGTTGTCCTAATATTCTAATGACAACCCATGTTCTCATGATGCATAATAAAAATACAGCACGTAACTATCATAACCTAAAAACTACGGTGTATCAATGCTTTTTTCCGAATTTCTGTTAGAATGTTAGTTTTCAAATGCCGAAGGGTCTAAGACTTCACTCCATATTTTTTGATAGCCCTAAGCTCATTTATCATACTTAGAAACTCATATTTTGAATCTTGAAATTACAGTTTTACCCTTTCCAGCAAAATGCCTTTTTTTACCCAAAAAACCCGATTTTTTTTTAATTTTAGTTCTCAAAAACCCGAAGAGCTCAAGACTTGGATTTAAGGTTTTTGATAGTTCTAAACCCATTTTTCAGTCCCTTTTTTGAAAATTCCCGTTTTGCCCTTGCTTGCCCAAAAACGTCATTTTACTTGTTTTGCTTGAGAAATTCGTTGGGGCTCGAAAAATCATAAAACTTAACACACCCCACTAGATTTTTCGTGTAAATTCCAAAAATGATGTTACTTTTTCATGATAAAAATCCCAACCCATAGTTCCTACTTAAACTTACCCTTTTTCTAGTTCGAACCTAAATCCTGACAGAGTCACAGATAAACACCAATAGTTTCCAGGCAATTGTCCATAATATCAACATCATAAGCATAACATAAATCACACATAAATCATCATAACAAATCACACAGACAGTGGGAGATCGGTTTACCTACTTGTTGAAGCTACTCCAAGTGGTTCGAGAAACTTGCGCAGAAACTCTAGAGTGCCCTAGTGCTTCGAGCTCTCGCGTGCCTTGCTCTTGAACGAGTCCTATGGTATGTGTATTAGGGTTTCTCTTAAGGAAAAAAGGAAGAATCTAAAGGGACAAGGTTATGAGAAAATCGTGGTTAGGTTTATGTAGCGAGGTCCTGTGTTTTTGTTTCAATAGAGTAACGACAGAGTGTGCGAACGGAACGTGTTTTATAATATCTTCTTGGATATCCATTTCAAGAACCATGAGGCTATTTATATTCCCTTGGGGCCGTGCATGCTTCTTTAATTTCCAAAAAAAAATGGAAATTACTTAATTATGATGTAAGCCATGATGTCATCACCATGAGTCATCATGCTTAGTAACCGGGAAACATAGTAGATTCTTGCCTTGTTGTTTTTGTCTTTTTGTGTGTGTGTATGCCGTGTGATTGTTTTTTGGCTGAGTATGTGGTCTTTAATTTGGAGATGAAATTTCGATCGTGTTTATCGTGTTCGGTCGTTAGCTGTTCGTGTACGGATTTCCTAAAAAATATCTGAACGCACCATCGTGATCTACTAATTTTTCTGATGAGGAATTTAAGTCAATCCAAGGCATTCGTAAATTTATTTTCACAAAAGTGTTCTTTACGGATACCTTTGATATATGATTAAATTTCGGCGACGAAAGGTAATTAATCCAGCGTCTGAGGAATTTCGCGAAATCACAAACTATTACCTTTATGAACATTTTTGACGTAAGAATTTATGTTTCTATATTTCTAATCCTACACAGAGCTTGTATATGTATTTATTTTGCGAAATCGTACTAAGAAAAAGCGGCATGTTACACAGACACTATAGCCATTTAATTGTGACAAGCTTAAAGCTAACTTGAGGGAGGATGTTAAGAATAAATAAGGATATTTATTTATTTTCTCTGTTAAGATATTTATTTATTTTATCTGTTAAGTTCATTATAATTATCTTGCACAACTATTATTTGTAACAGGCTTACAATAGGCACTTCATCTTTGTACTCATTGAATACAACAATCATATAATGCAATATTACAATTCTTATTTTCTCGAGTTTCTCTCTTGCCTAGTATGCCCCAAGTCCCGTTCACCCACGATACTTAACATAGTTCTTACATGGACAAAAAAAAAGGAAATCATTAATCCCTAAAATTGACAATCGTCAGATCCGTTAGTCATTTTTAGGGACTAAAAAGACCTTTTATGTCAAATTCAGGCATAGAGGGACAAAAGGCGTCTAACAATTGTCAAGTTTAAGGATTAACAAGCCCTTTTTGTGTGTAAAGGAACTAGATTAGACATGCATGTAAAGTCTAAAAGATGAAGTTGTGTATCAACTCTTTTTTATTTTTTAAGATGTGGATCCTATATCTCCGATCTAACTGTTGGAATTCTTCTCTGTCTCTTTTGCTGGTTTTATGTAGTTGGAGTTCATCTGGTACCAACTATATCCCTTGACTAGGAAGCAAAGCTTATATTGATTTGTTTTCTCTCTCAAAAGTGTTTCCAATTACCCTTTATGATGGACTTAAGCTGTCTGTCCTCTTTTGAAATAGGGGAAAATATATATCATTGGGCATGCATAAAGTATTTTTATCTTTTGCTGGTAGAAATCATTACTGAAATTATACGTACAACAACAAAATTGCATTAGTGGAGTTATCTAGTTCGTGTGGCATTGTTTTGTTAGCTTCTAAGTTTGTTTTGCATGATTGAGAATGAGAACTAGAGGCAATTATCATGCATAGTTCCATTCAATGAATAAATAATTACACAAACAGCTGGGTGTCTCTGCAGTGCCCAAATTAAGTGAAGGAACAGCATTGATATGGAATGCAAGGTACAATTGCAAACAAATGTTAATGTAAGTGACCCTGACATTATGAGTGGAAGAGAGTGGTGTTTGTTTAAAGAAAGGGATTACAGCACTACAACAAGAGCTCTCAAAAGTGGCCAGAAGGGATAATAATGTCATGGAATTCATACTTGTCCAATGCATTTACTGTTATACCAACTTAGATGACTTAATTTCTAATGACAAGTTTCACTTTAACCTTCGCTGAAATTCTAGCGTGTTAACTACTAATTTATCTTTTATAAAAAGATGTAAAAACTTCTTAATTTAGTCTTCTTGTATATTTCAATTAAGAGGGAGCATATCAAAAGAAAAACTCACAAATTAACAAGAAGAAAATATATTATATTCTGGGTTGTGGAATGTATTCTATTCAACCAGGTTGCAAACACTAACTCAATAGAAACAAACAAGAACATTCTAGCATTAATTTTTTTCACATGCATTAGGAATTAATTCATGTTCCATGTGGAGTAACAACGCGACTTCGTTCAACAAAAAGAAAAAAAAAAAACAGGTTGACTATTCTAAAAGAAAAATAAGAAACAATTTGGCATATGTTTAAATTGTTTTATTCTATTGGAAATTCCTGAAAAAAAAAATAAAGGCAAAATACAGTTCAGCACAATCATCTACACTATTTCAATAGATTGGTAACAAAATTACCAAATTCCGAATCCAATGATTCAATTTTCAGTAGTTAAAACTAAAAAAAAAGGACGAAGTACTAAGAAAGATTCTTTCTTCCTCTCCCAATTCCTTCTCTTTCACTTCACTTCTTCTGGTAGCAACTCCTCTCTCTCCCTTTTTCTCTCAACCTCTTTGGCGGGAATTGGACCCCACCAAATTAAAATCTCATCTTCCCCTAAGTCTTTCTTGATTTTTCTTTTTCACTCATAAATACAACAAACTCCTTTTCTCTCTTCTCCCTCAACCGTTGTCCATTTCCAACACCTCTTCCTATGCCTATGCCCTTCACTCTCTTCCTCAACTCATCACTCTAAAAGCACTGTACCATTCATAACACACCCCAAAACGGTGCCGTATCACTCATTCTAAATGACCGTTTCTCTCATCTTTTGTCTCTTCTCCTCCTTCTTATACCAAACCGTTGTTTCTCTCTCCTCGGACGGCGTCGCCCTCCTCACGCTAAAATCCGCCGTGGACGCCGCCGGCGCCGCCGCGATCTACGACTGGAAAGACGGAGACGCGACGCCGTGCGGCTGGTCTGGGGTCAGCTGCGTTAACGTCACCGGCGACCCGGAGCCCCACGTCGTCGGCGTCTCGCTCCCCGGCAAGGGCCTCCACGGCTACCTCCCGTCGGAGCTTGGAACACTTCTCTACCTCCGTCGCCTCAACCTCCACTCCAACGCCTTCCGCGGCCCCATCCCCTCCCAGCTCTTCAACGCCACCGCGCTCCGCTCCCTCTATCTCCACGGCAACAACCTCTCCGGCGACCTCCCTCCTTCCCTCTGCACCCTCCCCCGCCTCCAGAACCTCGACCTCTCCGACAACTCCCTCTCCGGCTCCATCCCCGACTCGCTTCGCAACTGCTCCCAGCTCCAGCGCCTCATCCTCGCCAGAAATAAAATTTCCGGAGACATTCCGGTGAATCCGTGGCCGGCGCTCCGGAGCCTTGTCCAGCTCGACCTCTCCGCGAACCTACTCTCAGGTCAGATCCCGGA
>QANU01116048.1:0-18851 GCA_003254905.1 Nissolia schottii | reverse complement strand
GCATTTTGATCAAAAAAGGGCAAATCTGTAATTTCGGGTGTTTGGGCTAAAAATCTGGGTTTGCTATCATGAAAAATGGGTTCAGAGATATTAAAAACTTTAGGGTCAAGTCTTGAGTCCATTGGGTTATGGAGAAATAAAATTCCAAAGAAAAATCGGTTTTTCGGACAAAAATGACATTTTGGGCTTATGGGGGCATAACTGTAATTTTGGGTGAGGAACTTAAAAATCTGGGTCTGTTTTCATAAAAAGTGGGTTCAGAACTATGAAAAACCTTAGGGTCAAGTCTTGAGTCCATTGGGTCTTTGAGAACAAAAAAATTCCAAAGAAAACAGGGCGTTTGCAGGGGCGAAACGATAATTTTGGAAAAAGGGGGCAAACTGCAATTTCGTGGAACTGGGAGTGAAATCTGACTTTTTAATCATGAAAAATGGTCTTAGGCTATCCAAAAACCTTGGGGTAAGGTCTTGGACCTCTCCGGTTTTTTATTACAAATTTCTGACAGAAAACGGACACATGCTCCGCGATTTTTAGAATAAATACTGAATATGTCTGTTTACGTTTAGGATATGTTTAAACATGAGATGTCGAGCTATATATGTTCTATGTGTTATGTGTTGCATGAATATATGAATATGTGCCAGATGTGCTATGTGCTTCATGAATAGATTTTTAGAAAGTATGAACTTATGATGATGAAAACGATTTATGGGAAATGGAAAGTATGTTAATGATTATGAATTGAGAATTTATGTTTAAGGCTTATGATCTATTGACTGGAATGGACTGTATTGATATATGTCTTATGTGATTATGTGTCATGGAAATGGTTTTACAAAAGGAAAGGAAAAAGGGAAAGGAAAGGGAAAGGTATCGGGCATGACGTCACTAAGTCCCAAAAAGGAAAAAGGAAGGGAAGGAAAAATGAATCTTTTCCTAGCTGTGCCACTAGCCGACAGGAAAGGCAAGCTGAACCCTGGGCATGCTTCGTCCCTAGCATAAGGACGAAGTAGGGTCCCCTCGCCATCCCTAGCATAAGGATAGATTCTCCTATCGTGAGCTACTAAGGTTTAGCGCGGCCTAGTCCTCACGATATTGAGACAACAAGGAAGCCTGTCATGGTAGGCCACCGTTACGGGGGGTTGAGCTTGAAGTATGTGCTCTAAGTGATATAACTGTACATAAGTGGATGTGTGAAGAAGCTTATAATTAAAATGGGCATGGTTATAAGTGGGCGCATACAGAAGCTTATTATGTGATTATGTGAATTATGTGATTATATGTGATTTAGGAAGTAAGGTAGAGAACGTATGACTTAGTTAATGAAGAATAGGTTCCCCCAGTCACCTAGTAAAGTAGATAAAGCCGTCCAGGACTTTAGGCCAGACAATAATCAGTAGGATGTTAGTATGCATGTTCACTTAGAAACACCTGAGCGGCCGGTTGATAAGTGAGTTAAATGATCCCCCGACACCAAGGTAAACCACTGAGGACGAATGTTCTCACCCCTACTCACTTATGCTTCCAGGGGCAGACATGCGGGGCTAGTGATACGCTAGCCGAACCTTTGTGATGTATATGGATAACTATAACATGTATAAGCAACTTTATTATAATATTATATGATTGGTTGTACTCATCTGTGAAGGACCAGGTACTTGCTTATGTAATTATTCATGCTATGAATGGCTATTAGTTATATGCCTCAAGCACTATCATTTGCCTTATATATACACTTTGATTCACACATGGCTCATATTTCATGAATAAGCACTCAGTAGAAAAGTTTTAAATTGGTCCATATTTTCCTTAAACTAGTATTTTCGAAAAAGAAATGAAGGACTATGAGTATTCCCACCAAGTGATTAACAACCTAGTGAGCATTGCATACTGCTCGAGGGTATGCAGTTAGCTAGGGTGTTACAGGATCATCATGGCCCAGAGTGGTGTGCATGAAATCGTCACAAGTAAAAGTGATATCAGGATGGTACCTGCGTCCGGGGAGCTTATTACTGGTTTGTTCGCTGAGGTGCAAGACTTCTTGCAGATGTGTTTTCCTCGCAGATCGGGTGGTCCCACCTCCAGCGAATCCCCCTGCAATGGTGTTGATGATCCTATGTGCTTCGGTTCTCCTACCATCTTTGTCCCTCCTATCTTCGGGTTGTGCTTCCCTTCCCCGGAACTCTTTTGGATAGTAATGTCTTCTCTCCGGCTCCCTTGCTTCCATTTTCCTCTTTCTTTCTTGTATAACATACCTTTCTAATTTTCCTCCGCGGACCCAAGTTTCAATTTCATCTTTAAGATCCACACAATCTTCTGTGGTATTTCCATACGAATCGTGGAAAGCACAGAATAGGGAAGTATCAGTACCTGGTCTCAACCTGATTGGTTTGGGCCTTGGGAATCCATCTTTATGTTGAATTTCTCGATATAATTGTGTAAGGGAGACAATTAATGGAGTGTAATTGGTGTATCGACCTTCCTTCAGTATACGAGGCCTTTCATTCCGCGGATGATCCATGCGCGGTGGTGGATTGTATCTCTTTCTTGATCTTTCTCCTTCTCGAATAATGTCTGCTTTTATCGCCTGCATGCCCTCTTCCTGGAACAGGTATTCTTCCGCCCTTTCTTGGATTTCGATTAAACTCCGCGGTGGTCGTTTTGATAAGTTTTTGGCGAATGGGCTTCCTTTTTTAAGGCCGTTGGTGAGGCCCATCAACATCGCTTGTGGTTGCAAGTCTTCAGCCTGCGCGCATTCTGTAACAACCCAAGTTTTCCCTGCTACTAGAATTCCGTTTAATAAATAATTAAGAACGTGTTAATAAGGAAAGGAGGAGATAAAAATAAAATAAAATTCACATATTAATTTAATGTCTCTCGTATTAGCTAAAAATAATAATTTTACGATCTCGTGACGTTTGGTGACGTTCGGGTCAATATTGGGCTATTTTTAGAACTTAAGGGTGACTCAAAGGAGTCTGTAAAATACACTAATATGAAAATAATGTAAGAATATTTCAAGAAAAATTTAAATATGGACAAGGAAAATTAATAGGGCACAACGGTATGTCCGGAATAATTTTAGGACGTTCGGACATAACGAATTAGTGAACCAACATAGCCTAAGACTCATTAAGGGCAAAATTGGAAACTAAGGATGGCCAAAGGCCACTAGAAGGCTCGGCCAGCCTTCTTGCCCGATGCCTCACCCCCAAAATTCCCAAAGTTATTTCTTATTCTTTTTCCTAAGATTCCAAGCCCTAAGCTTCCAAAACTTCATCAAGTTCAATCATCATCCTTTACCCTAAGCATGTAAAGAAGGCAATCAAATATCTAGGCTAGGAAATTCTCTTCAAGAACCATCCAAGGAGCCAAACTCCAAAACCCTAGGAACTCCATAACCTAGGCTTTGTGTTTCCTTGACCAAGGAAATTCAAGGAAGCCTCAAACTCATCTTTCCATCATCATAATCCATCCTTAAGCACTTAAGGAAAATAAGCAAGAAGAATTGGTGAGTTTTATTCCCTATTGACAAACTAAGTTCTTATAATTCATAATTGTCCTAATTATGTCTAGGTTTGATTCTAGGTCAAGGAAGCCAAGCAAGCAAGCAAGGCTTATCAAGAAGCTAGTAAAAGTGGGTAACTTTAGTTTCCTAATCCCTTTTTAATAGTGGGATAAGTTTATGTGTATGCATGTGAATATGTGTGAATATATGTGTATGTTGTTTAATGATGTTAGGATTTATGATAGGCTTAGAAAATGATTCTAAAGAATTCTAGGACATGAATTAAATAGGTTTATGATATACTATAGATGTATGACGAATTTATGCAAGTTTAAGGGAAGAAAGGAGATCAAAATGGAAATTCTGCAGATTACAGGACCTCAGGCGCGCCAGGCGACGCGCTAAGCGCCGCGCTGAGCGGTCCGCTGAGCGGCGCGCTGAGCGGCGCGCTGAGCGGCTCCGGGAGGGTGTTCTGGTACTAAATGCCAAGAGCCCCAGCCGTTGAGCGAAACCATAGTTCTTGGTAATGATTTGAGCTTAGGAAATTTTATAGAACCCTCGTGAGGCTTCTAAACTAGTTTTTATGCTGCGTTAATGATTGATAATTGAATTATATGAAGTTTATGCTGTATGTGAGTATGTGAATGGTATGTGTTGAACTTGCAAAGTGGATGTAGTATACGTCATGTAGGTATGATGAATCTGGTGAAAGGACTAGAATTAATTCTGAGATAAATAAACATGATAAAATAAACCATAGGGAACAAGTATGCCATGCTGCAGGTACAAGTATGCTGATATTCTGAACAGGCCCATTACTGCTGAAATATGCTGAACAAGGGCTAATGCCCATTACTGCTGAAATTGGCTATATGCCCAAAATGCTGAAAAAGGCTGTGATCACAAGAGCCCTATGATAAGCCCATTTCAGTAGGTCGGATAGACATGCTGAAGATGGAAGCCCGCCACAGGTGGTGTCAATGTGGCCCATCTGGAGGTGTGCGGGTATCCCGCCTATGCATTGTCGTACGGGGGCAAGCTTAGGTGGGGATACCACACCAGCCCACTGCCGAGGGGTCCTTCGGGGCACCTGGCAGGTGGAAGCCCACCGCAGTAAGGTCCAGACAGTGTCGGCCTATACTGAGGGTGTGAGGTTATTCCGTCATACTGATGTCACCAGGACATTATTATGGTGGGAATAACACCTATGCTGTTACACTGCGTTACACTGCTGTATGCTGTTACACTGCTGTATGCTGTTACACTGCTATATCCTATTCCACTGCTGTATTAGAGTATGCTGCTTATTCTGTCATGGTTATGTTGATGATTCTGTGATATGTATTCTGCTGAATTCTGTTATATCTGTACTGAATGCTGTGATGTATAATCTGGTGATTCTGTTATGCTGAATGTATTCCATAATGTACTCTGATTATTTCTGAATGTATATTTCTGCCATTATACCGTACCGTCAAGAGCACGCTCGAGACGGTTATGTATATTCCGAAATGCTAATCAGCACGAGAACGTAGTAAACAAGAGTAGTTCCCATGACCTAATATTGCTGATAAAGCCGTTCAGATAGGCCAGATAATAAATGATAGGCTGATTAGTCTGTATGTTCACTAGAGATCTCTGAGCGGCCTGAAGTCCGACATAATCTGTTGTATGACTCAGGAACTAAGGTTATTCCACTGAGAACCTACCGTTCTCATTCCCCACTTTTTATGACTTCAGGTACAGAAGATGATGAGTCTTATTTTGAGGATGCAGAGGAGCCACCAGCCGAGCCATGAGCGGCTGGAAGATAGCTAGCTAGTTTACATTTTGCCAAGGACGTACTGAGTAGTGTTCCAGTAGTCCTTGTATTTTGATATGCTGTATTAGGACCTATGTATTTAGCACTTCAGTTTATGTACATGTGATGTATATGTATCTTACTTATTATGTATATACAGTTCTGTGACTTCATGTAATGGACCACCTAGATGTATACATCAGATGTGCTATTACTTTACTGTTACACGCTTTGTTATATTGTTGATTTCTGACGCACGGCTCTATTTTATTATTTACGCAACGAAGAACGAAAAGTTTAAATTGGTCCATATTTTCTTAAACAACTATTTCTAAAAATAACAATTATGGATTAAAGTATTCCGATCAGATAAAACAACCTAGTGAGCGTTGTTTACTGCGTACGAGTAGACAGTTAGCTAGGGTGTTTCACATTCTTCATAAAACCTGTCCAAGTATTGACGCAGACTCTCATCTCCTTTTTGTACTACGCCTAAGAGGCTTGCTGCCGTCTTAAGTTTAGTTCTCCGAGTAGTGAAATTAGCCGAAAATAGCTCGGCGAGATCTTCGAAACAATGGATACAACTTGGAGGAAGAGCATTAAACCACATTAAAGCTCCTTTCCTTAATGTTACTGGAAATGACTTACATTAGATGCGTCTGAGGCACCGTCTAGTATCATTCGGTGCCCGAATGCATCCAAGTGATGCTGAGGATCAGTGGTTCCGTCATAAGGCTCCATGTCAGTGGGTGGACGAAATCCTATTAATGGAGGAGCATTGAGAATTTCATCCACAAAAGGGTGGTTGTCCTTCCCCTTTGCTTTCTTCCCCCTACACGAATTCTGTCAGGATGCGTATCCACAGGTGATCTATACACTCTAACACCCCTGCTAACTGCCCACTTCCATGGTAGTAAGCAATGCTCACAGGGTTGTTATTCGTTGTGTAGGGTTACTTCTAGCCCCTTACTTTTACCTTTTTGAAAATACTTGATTATGGAAAATATGGACTAATTTGAAAATTCGTTCACATGCTTATTGTAACAACCCGACTTTTCCTCCAATTTAAAATGCTATTTAAGGCAAAATTAAAAATATAATAATAAGGAAAAGGCAAGATAAAATGAACTAAAATTTAAATATTAATTTTATTTTTGTAATATTATTTAAAAATAACTCTTTGACGATCTTGTGACGTCCGGTGACGTTCGGATCAAAATTAGGATTTAATTATAATTTCTTTACGACTCGTAGGAGTCTGTAAAATAAATGAACATGAAAATAAATGTAAGAATATGTCATCTAAGATTTTAATATTAACCAGGATAATTAATAGGTCATAACGGTATGCCCGAAATATTTTTAGGACGTCCGGACATAAATAACTAATGAACTAATATGACCTAAACTACACTAAGGGCAACATAGGAAATGCACATAGCCATGAGATAAAGAAAAGGCACGGATGCCCTTCCCCCTTGCCAAAACCGAAATTTCATCTCCCAAAACCCACCAAAGCTAATTCATTTCTTCTTCCTAAGTTTCAAGACATGTGCTTCCAAATCCATCAAGCTTAATCATCCTCCTTTGTTCTTTATTATCATAGTTTATTCTCACAATCATCAAGGAGACAAGCTAGCTTCAAGGTGAAGAGCTTATCTTCAAGTGGAATCTAAGGAATCAAGTCCATACCCCTAAACTTCATAATCTAGGGTTTATGCTTTTCTTGACAAAGAAGAGTTCAAGCAAGCCACAAGCTTTGAGCTCATCATCATAATTCATTCTTAAGTCTCTAAGGAAGGCAAAGCAAGCATAGTTGGTCAAGAAACCTTCAAGTAAGCAAGCAAGGCTTGGTCTCCTTTTCTACTAGCATCAAGAAGCTCTTGAGGAAGTGGGTAACCCTAGTTCCTCACCTCTTTGATGGTGAATGAGTGCTTGTGTATGTTATGTGCTTATTTGCTTATGTATGTGATTTATGGAATATGTGATGAAATATGTTAGAATTGATGCTAGGTTTAGGAAGACAATTCTGGAGGGTCTTGTGACCTTGATTATATGTGATTATTATGCTTGAATCATGTGTGAGACTCATGTAGGGTGCCATGGAAAAGAAGGGAAGAAAATGGAAGAGAATGGCAATTCGGTTTGCATGTCTCGAACAGGGGTCGCTGAGCGACGCCTCAGGCACCGCTGAGCGAGACATGACTTAAGTGGAAAGGTGAAAAAGATATTTTTAAATTAAGGCGGTGAAAGAAGGCTCGAGAAAGTTTAGTCGCTGAGCGATAAGGTTGGTACCGCTGAGCGATGCAACCTTTATCGCTAAGCGCCAAGGTCCAAACCGCTGAGCGAACATCAGTTTTCGCTGAGCAGCTTGAGACTAAGAAAAGCTGATGGTACCCTCTTGAGACTCATAGTATGGTATTGATGCTGTAGTGATGATTGATAGTTGAATTGGATGCACGTGTATTCTGTATGTTATGAAACAATGCTGACCATGTATGTTAGGTGTACTTTATGATGGAATCTGTGCTATGCCATGCCTTATGAGTCACTTAGTTAAAGACATGATAAGAAACTCTGAGATAAGTAATTATGCTGACATGAACCATAGGGAAACTAGCATGCCATGCTGCAGGTACCATTAATGCTGCTGAATACGGGCCAATGCCCAATGCTGCTGAATAAGGGCCAATGCCCCATGCTGCTGAAAATAGGGCTAAATGCCATATGCTGAAAAGGGCTAAATGCCCCAATACTAAAATTGGCTATATGCCACATACTGCTGAGGCCGTGATCACGAGAGCCAGATAACAAGCCCATTTCAGTAGGTCGGATAGACATACTGAAGATGGAAGCCCGCCACAGGTGGTGTCGAGATGGCATACCTGGAGGTGTGCGGTTTACCACGCCTATGCATTGTCGTACGGGGGCAAGCTTAGGTGGGGGTACAATACCAGCCCACTATCGAGGGGTCCCTAGGGGCACACGGCAGGTGGAAGCCCACCGCAGTGAGGTCAGGACAGTGTCGGCCTATACTGAGGGTGTGAGATTATTCCGTCATACTAGTGTCAACAGAGGGCATTATTATGGTGGGAATAACACCTATGCTGTTATATTGCTGTATTCTGCTGCACTGTTGTATTCTGTTATGCTGTTAAATGCTGTTACTCTGTTACATTCTGCTAGACATGTTATGCTGCTTATTCTGTCATGGTTAGGTTGATGATTCTGTGATATGTATTCTGCTGAATTCTGCTATGTCTGTATTGAATGATGTGATGTTTATTCTGATGACTCCGTTATGCTGAATGTATTCTGATTACATGTCGTTATTCAATTCAAGTGAAATGTACATTTCTGCTATTATGCCGTACCGTCAAGAGCACGCTCGAGACGGTTAAGTATATGCACGAACTGTTAATCAGCACGAGAATGTAGTAAGCAAGAATAGTTCCCATGTCACATGTTAATGCTGCTAAAGCCGTTCAGATAGGCAAGATAATAAATAGTAGGCTGATTAGTATGTATGTTCACTAGAGATCTCTGAGCGGCCTGAAGTCCGACATAATCTGATGTACGACTCAGGAACTAAGGTTATTTCCACTGAGAACCTACCGTTCTCATTCCCCACTGTTTTATGACTTCAGGTACAGAAGAGGATGAATCATACTTTGAAGATGCAGAAGAGCCGCCAGATGAGCCATGAGCGGCTAAGAGATAGATAGAGTGTTATGTTTTGCCAAGGGCTTACTGAGTAGCATTCCAGTAGTCCTTGTGTTTTGATGCTGTATATGCTGGATTTTATATTTGATGTTTTGATCTATGTACATATTATGTATACAGTGATATGACTTTGTATGGTGGACCACTTGGATATGTATATTAGATGTTTTACTATTTTACTGTTATACGCGTTGTTATATTGTTTATTCTGATGCATGGCTCTATTTTGGTAATTATGCAATATCAACTAAAAAGTTTAAAATCGGTCCTTATTTTCTTATGCTACTATTTTCAAAAGATAACTATGGACTAAGGTATTCCAACCAGGTAGACAACAACCTAGTGAGCTTTGTTTACTACGTACGGGTAAACAGTTAGCTAGGGTGTTTCACTTATCAAGTTATAAATTAGGAGCCGTGTGTGATTAAGAGAACATATAACAATAATTGCTAGTATTTACCACCAGTTAGGTAGAGATCATAGTGGAACATGAGAAACAGGTGCATATATATATATATATATATATATATATATATATATATATATTTACAATCAAGGTCCCAAAACACAGTTACACATTGCCTTATTAATAAATATTTACACAAAGAGTATAGAAATCATAGAACATAATACAAAACATTTGTAGCCTTAGCACGACCGTAGTCTTCTTGCTCCAGCTCCGATCTACAGCTCTCTGTCGCCTACCGTGAATACCGTGGGTCAAGCTCCTCGCTATGTCCACCTGGATCCATAACCGAGTGGGGGTGAGAACACTTAGTCCTCAGTGGGGTTCCTTGGCTCTACCTATCGCTTCATTTCTCGGCTATCCTCCAGGCCGTTCAAGGATTTCTAAGTGATCATGCATACTAACATCCTACTGATTATTATCTGGCCTAAAGTCCTGAACAACTTTATCTACTTTACTAGGTGATAGGGGAACTAATCTTTCTTATGTAGGTTCTCATGCTTATTTACTTTTCTTGCGTACATACATAGTCGTCTCGAGCGTTCTCTTGACGGTATTTACTTCATACACATGCTCATATGCATTATCATATACTTATACATTACATACTCATTCATCATATCATAGCATTTTCATACTTTATGCATGCTAACTTTGAGACTCTCTCATGCGTGCTGGCTAACTAATGGACCGGGGCGCATCTTGCTTTCCATGCTCTTGGCTAACTAATGGATCGAGGCTCCGTCGGCTCCTGGCTAACTAATGGACCAGGGCCGCGCCGAGTCTTTCCACTCATGTAAATGTGGCCAAACATCTACAACCTGCTTCTGTCCTCTGATTGATGTCGACCAGGCAGCGCTATAACTTGAGTGGTTGCGAACCACCGCGGATAACTAATGTTCCGTTTTCGATCATCAATAGAGATAACCGGCCACCTAGTGGGACGGCGAGGGGTTGGGCCTATGACACAACCAAGTGGAGACCCATAGGCGTGACATCATTTCATAGGCGTGACATCACCCTTTTTCATTCATCTTTTCTTTCCTTTCTTTATTTTCCTTCCTCATCATTAACCAATCCACCCCTTTGTGGGGACTGGTGAGGGGCGTGTCCGCCAAGAGTGATACCTACTATCATATAACTATATACTGGTTTCCTAAGGTTCAATTATGCTCTTTAAACTTTACGTGATTAACCTCTAGTGTGCTAAGGTTGTCCTAACACTTATTGACAACCCTATCCTCATGATGCATGATATCATACACATTATAAGCCTAACCATTCTACATGTAATGTTCCACAATATCACATATCAGTCACATCAATGATTGTTGGAAACTGTGGCCCAAGATAGTTTTCGTAAACGTTTGCTCCCTGGCCTAGGTTAGCTCGATGACCTAGAGTTTCTTGGGCTGTTTAGCACCCCTGGGAACTCCCGGTACACTTCGTCACCCCTGACCAGGCCTCCAAGTCATGTACTCCATTTATTAAAATCGTTTTCCAAAATCCTGCTTCAGGCCGCTCAGCGGACCCTTTTGCCGCTCAGCGCCCTGTAGCCCGTGAGTTCATAAACATTTTCCACCTTGTCAGGTTCCAGCCTCAGGCCGCTCAGCGATTTCTGAGTCCGCTCAGCGGTCCCTTTTGCCCTCAATGGTTCGTCAGGTCGCTCAGCGGTCTGGGCGCAAGTACTCCATTTATTAAAATCGTTTTCCAAAATCCTGCTTCAGGCCGCTCAGCGGACCCTTTTGCCGCTCAGCGCCCTGAAGCCCGTGAGTTCATAAACATTTTCCACCTTGTCAGGTTCCAGCCTCAGGCCGCTCAGCGATTTCTGAGTCCGCTCAGCGGTCCCTTTTGCCCTCAATGGTTCGTCAGGTCGCTCAGCGGTCTGGGCGCAACCTGAACCACCTGCTTTCCTTTCTTGCTTTCATTTGCCATGGCTACTTCTTGGGGTTCCTCCCACATGTTCCAACAATCACAACCCTATCTAGTCCAGGTCACTAGACCCTTCAGAATAATTATTAAATCCTAGCATAGCAGTTCTAACATAGCATAATCATCAGGCATACAAGCACATAAACACATACAAGCAAACATAAGCCACCAAGGGGTGAGCAAGCCAAGTTTACCCACCTTATTAGAGGCATCAAGAGGCCGGTTTGATGATGAGGAAGGCGTGGGGGAGTAGTCCTCCAAGCGCAGAGCTTCCTCCTAGTTTCCGTCAGGCTGTACGCAGCGCGTCCGCGGAGCACACCGGCAGAGTTTCGGCACTTCTAAGAGGATGGATGAGTGCAAAATGGGCCGAATGGTGATGGCCTTATATAGGCACGAAAATTTTCCATTTTTCCCATTATGCCCTTGCCAAAATTTACCAAAATGCCATTTCTATTTTAATTTCTTAATTAATTAATTATTTTGAATAATTATAAAGTCAAATCGGGTCACATCGATGAATAGTAACCCTTATATTATTAATTTTTCCCAAAAAAATCTGACTCATCACGTGGTCATCTCACATGTGGGTCCCACGCTGTCCCGTTTTGCTCGTTTTTTGTCGTTCGCAGTGTCGGTGCGTCGCGCACGGTCGTCCGAAAAATATTCCGCTTATACCGTCGCGATCCTCTAATTGTCCTCTATATGGAGGTGTGATTACTTAAAGGTATTGGTGAATTTTCTCCGGAGGCATATTTTTCACAGGTATCTTTGATACACCGTTGAGTCCTGGTGACTGCAGACCACTGTTCCGCTCGGGGTTTCGCTGTTGCCCAATCTTCCTAATACAGTCGGGGGGCTATTCTAAGGTGTTTGTACCCTTTCTCCGGTACAAGGTAGGTGTCTAGAGACTTTGGGACTCTCCACTCAGTTCCATTGGCTAAACAGGCCCAGACGGGGCTGTTCTAGTATCTGCAGAATCGTCCGAAAGTGAACAGAATTCCGTCTGGCGGACGTTTTAGGTTTTCTACCCAATTCTAAAGGTCAAGGGGAATCATTTGAGTGTCAGCAGAATTTTGAGAAACTAAACAGAATAATTTCTACAGGCACTCGTGTCCTTTGGGCTTCAGGCTTCTACTTTCCTGACGTCTCCAGCGTTTACCAACGTTTTTGGGCATCCTTTCTTATCTCTAAGCTCTCTGGTATTCTATACTCCTTTTATCCCTTCTAGATTCTCCCTTTTCACCTTAATATCTTAANGGAATCATAATTGAGAGTAAAATGAGCAACGACGACAGAGGTTTTCCCACTGAGAACGCAGAGTTCTCACACCCGCTCCTTTATGGTTCTAGGCAAGCAAGACAAGACCTCAGCTTGATGTACGCAGCGGCGACCTCGAAGGCGAGGAATCAAGGAATAGGATAGCAAGAACTAGACTAAGGAGGATACGATCCATGTATTGTACTGCTATGAAAACATGTGTATGTATTAACTAAGATATTATCTATGTAAATGTTTGTGATTATATGCTATGGGTCACTTGTCTGCTTCTTGTTTGACATTGTTATATTAGAGCAGCTATTATACGGTTTTAACGCTTGCGGTATAAATTCTGTCTGACGCGCACTGCTCATATTTTATATCATATGTATAAAAAGAAAAAGTTTCAAAATGGTCCATATTTTCTAAGTAAGAAATATTTTCAAAGCTAAAGTAGGGGCTAAAAGTAACCCCAACCAAAGCAGATAACAACCTAGTGAGCATTGTTTACGATGTACACGTAAGCAGCTAGCTAGGGTGTTACATGCTCTGCCATTAAAGGATACAGAGTAGGTTATATACTAGAAAGGGACAACAGTTCTACTAAGGTACAAAAGGGGAAGGACATGACAAGAATACGGACGTTGTCACAAGACGCGTGAGAAAACTTCCAAATCCCTTCATGCATGCTATATGTGGTATATGTGATGATTATATATCTATATGTAAAAGATTCTATGACAGAATAATTTTGTTTTGTATTTCATGCTTTGTCAAGGTACAAATATATACAAAAGAGTACAAATTGATTCTCCTAATAAAACTCCTATAATTGATTCTCCTAATAAAACTCCTATAATAACGTGATTGATTTTCCTAATAAAGCTCCTAAGATTACGTCTAGACTACACAAATTGATGTTACATGATTATTATGATTTGATTTTAATTCATTATTATCTCGTCAATCTCATTACCCCCCTCAAGTTGGAGCATGTAAATTACATATGCTCAACTTGCACAGCAAGGAAGTGAACTGAGTGGGACCAAGAGCCTAGTAAAAACATCAGCTAATTGTGCATGTGTAGGAACATAAGTTGGTGCAATATTGCCATTGAGATACTCGTCGCAAATGAAGTGCCAGTCCACTTCAATGTGCTTGGTGCACTCATGAAAAACTGAATTCTTGACAATATGAAGCGCTGCTTGACTGTCACAATGAAGTTGTATAGGTTGAGGATGAGAGATACCAAGACTATGGAGAAGATCTTTTAACCATTTCAGTTCTCCTGTGATAGCTGCCATGGAACGATACTCGGCCTCAGCAGAGGAGCGAGATACCGTTTGTTGTTTCTTAGTTTTCCATGAAATTGGAGAGGATCCAAGTAGAACGAACCATCCAGTAAGTGACCTACGTGTTAAAGGACAACCAGCCCAATCAGAATCACACCAACCAGATAATTGCAGATCATAATCCTTACGCAATAAAACACCCTGGCCTGGATTCCCTTTCAAGTATCGAACAACTTGGAGAGCAGCCTCCCAATGGTCTTCTTTGGGCGCCTGCATAAATTGAGACAACACATGCACACAATATGAAAGCTCGGGTCTGGTAAAACAGAGGTAAATGAGACGACCTACTAACCGCCGATATTGATCAAGATTAGGCAAAGGCAGGTCCATAGCAAACGCCAGACGATGATTCGGTTCAATTGGCACACTTGATGGCTTAGCTCCCAGAAGTCCAGCTTCAGCTATAATGTCTAGTGCATATTTTCGTTGACAAAGAAAGATACCAACTGAAGATTGCGCCACCTCAACACCCAAGAAATATTTGAGGATCCCCAAGTCTTTCATATAAAACAATTGTGCAGATAGGCTTTAAATTCAGTGATAGCTTCATGATTATCACTTGAAATGATGAGATCATCAACATACACCAACACTACAATATGTACCCCCGGTCTTTCCAAGACAAAAAGAGAATAATCAGAAAGAGATTGTTGAAATCCGTAGTGTTTGAGTGCAGTAGACAACTTTGAAAACCAACAGCGAGGCGCTTGTTTGAGTCCATATAAGGACTTGTTAAGTTTACACACCATGCCAGATTGCGAAGGAAGGAAGCCAGGTGGCGGCTTCATGTACACAACCTCCTCAAGATCCCCGTGTAAAAATGCATTATGGACATCCATCTGATGTGATTCCCAAGCTCGTGTGGTTGCCATGGCTAACACCGTGCGTATCGTTACCATTTTTACAACAGGGGCAAAAGTCTCTGTGTAATCGATCCCCTCCTTTTGATGATCGCCAAGAATTACTACTCGTGCTTTGAACCGTTCTATACTTCCATCTGATTTATGCTTTATTTTGTACACCCATTTGCAGCCAAGTGCTTTCTTTCCTGGAGGCAACTGGGTCACTGTCCAAGTTCTATTGGTCTCAAGAGCATGTATTTCACTTTTCATGGCATCTCTCCACCGACTGTCTTTCACCGCATTAGTATAATTGACAGGCTCCTTTTCCTGTGAAATGGATGCGAGGAAAACACGATGTGCAAGAGAAAAATTATCATATTTCACATAATCAGTTATGGGATAGGGTGCACCTGAATCTGCCGTTGAAGGGGTCGAACAGGTGAATGGGCTCAATCTTCTGGTGGTATTTATCACATAATCCTGCAGGCGAGTAGAAGGTTGTTTGAGTCTATGTCCTCTACCCAACTGTGGCTCAGTATCTTGTTTGTCCATATTCTCTAGAGTAACAGCTTGTTCATTGAGCCCCACAGCATGCTCACCCCCCCTATCGTCCATGGTCACATCACCACTTCCTTCAGTACCTCTGTCGTGAGTCGTCTATGCGACATCGTCAATCTCATCATAAATAAGTTCTTCACAACTCCTATTATTTAGAGGAACATCTTTTCTGTTAGTAACATCAATAGAAAATGGGAATTTGGTCTCCAAGAATTCAACATCTCGAGAGACAAAAATCTCTTCTGTTTCTAAGTCAAACAACGTCCACCCTTTCTTGCCATATGGGTAGCCAATAAACATGCACTTCTTACTCCTACTAGAAAATTTATCACCATTCCTTCTTTGATTATGAGCGTAACATAAGGAGCCAAATATTCTTAAATGTGCATACGCAGGTTGTTGTCCATAAAGCATCTCATATGGAGTTTTTCCATTCAAAATAGTGGAAGGAGTTCGGTTGATCAAATATTCTACAGTTAAAATATATTCTCCCCAGAACTTAATAGGAAGATTACCTTGAAATCGCAGTGCTCGAGCCACATTCAAAATATGTCTATGTTTCCGTTCTACTCTCCCATTTTGTTGGGGTGTTCCAGTGCAAGATGTCTGAAAAATTATTCCATGATCAAGAAAATATCTTCTCATGCATGTGAATTCTGTCCCATTATCACTTCTAAATATTTTGACTTGTTTATGAAACTGCCTCTCAACCAAAGCAAAGAAATTATGAAGCATCGTCAACACTTCTCGTTTATCAGCTAATAGGTATACCCATACAACACGTGAATAATCATCAACTATTGTTAGAAAATAAAAAGCACCACAAGTAGAAAGGGTTCTATAGGCTCCCCCACAAATCACAATGAATCAATTCAAATGCACTGCTGGCTTTATGTTTACTCAAAGGGAACTTTTCTCTAGTCTGTTTGGCTCTAAAACAGACTTCACATGCTTTATTCACTATATTGTAATCTTTGTGTTTTCTAACCTCAGGGATCAATTGGGTTATCTTCAAGGAAGGATGTCCCAATCGTTTGTGCAACAGCTCCATGGAATGCAATCCATCAGTTTTGTAGACCCTCACTTGTCGAACTCCTCTGAAGAAATAGAGCCCATCCCTCCGTTCAGCCGCTCCAATCAACATCCTCGAAGTACGGTCCTGCACAACGCATAACTTATCAGTGAATTGAATAACACATTTTAGTTCGTCCATCATCTGTGAAACAGATATCAAATTGCAATTCAATTTTGGCACATAGAGAACATTAGTAAGTTTTAAGCCTCCATTTAGCACTATGCTTCCTTCTTTGATCGTTATTGTACGTTGTCCATTAGGAAGTCCAACCGAACAACTTTAAATATCACGTAGTTCATGCATATGATTTAGGTTTCCAGTCTTGTGGTTGGAAGCTCATGTGTCAATTATCCATGTATTGGTATCACACTCACCTGTCATCTTGTTATTAGAATTTGGTTTCTGAGTATTTAGTAATTCTACCAGCGTCTGCCACTGTTCCGTTGTAAGCCCAGCCAAACCTGAACTATCTCCTTCTGAGATCCCGATTCCTGCACTTATTCCACCATTGTGCACAACATTTGCACGTACTGTTCCTCCTTTTCCTCGTCCAGTTCCAGTTCGCTGCATTGGCTCTGATGCCATAAAAGATTCTATAACAGAATAATTTTGTTCTGTATTTCATGCTTTGCCAAGGTACAAAATATATACAAAAGAGTACAAATTGATTCTCCTAATAAAACTCCTATAATAACGTGATTGATTTTCCTAATAAAGCTCCTAAGATTACGTCTAGATTACACAAATTGATGTTATTATGATTTGATCCTAATTCATTATTATCTCGTCAATCTCATTAATATGATAAGGCAATGTTAAGTGTCAAAGGTTTCACAAGACGACCTCTATATAAGGTTATGCGATACGAGAGCATGTGACCCGATGTCACGTCACTTAAGCGATTAAGGATTAAGAAGCACGATACATTCCCCTTATTAGGTAATGCAAAGATTAGAGAATCCCTAGTCACCTAGTAATTAGATAAAGTTGCTCAAGACTAGCATGGATGATCATAATAAGTAGCTTTAGTATATTCTGTCACGTAGAGATCTCCTGAGCGTCCTGGATCGTACAAGAGGCAAAAACAGATAAGCCATGCCTTAGGATTCCCACTGAAGACGCAACATTCTCATCCCCCACTCATTTATGGTTTCAGGCGGATACGACCACTTTACTGACGACGGCGAAGCTTAGTAAGACGATTGAAGATCTTCGAGTAGGAAGGTTCCTAAAGAGCCGTTGGATTAACATCAACACATTAGGGCGAGGAATGTCTTGTAATTTTGTATCAGTTAAATGGTCTAGATAGGCCATTAACTCTTATGTGCCTATTATGTATTATTAATCATATCTGCGATCATGTTCTGGACCATGTGATTGTGTGTGTATATATATATCATGAGATGTTTTGTATGATTATCCAATGAATTATGTATCACCTAAATCTTTTGAGACTTTATCGTTTGCATATTTATATAGATATTTTCTTGATCACGCATGGCTCTTAGTTTATAAATTAGTAAAGAAAAGGAAAAGATTTCAAAATGATCCATATTTTCAAATAGGACATATTTTCAAAGATATAGGGGCTAGAAGTAACCCAATCAAAGCAGTTAACAACCTTATGAGCATTATTTACGACTATAGCGTAAGCAGTTAGCAGGGGGTTACAGTAATGGTGGCAACAATATGATGTTGGTGATGACACTAGTGATGGTGGTGGTGGCAATTATGGGTGGTGGTGGTAGTGGTAGTAGCAGCGGCACCAACGGTGGTGATGATGGTTGTAATGGTGGTGGTGGTTATAACACCCTAGCTAGCCAAATACGCTTAAGTCACATTTGATGCTCACAAGTTGTGACTTTATAGAATTTTGGTTACTTTAGAATTAGTTTTCTTTAAAATATTTATCTTGAAAATATGTGAAATTTGAAACTTTTTGTAAACCATTTGAAAACATGAGTCATACATCGCGGAATGACACATTGAGTAAACGATGAATATGAACAACATTAAGCCGACAATGAACCAATAACCAAACCACAACATATGTACTTATGCTGAATAACCCCTATATACATAAATCATCAACAAGTTCATACACGGGGTAAATAATAACAATCATTACATAATTCAAATGAAGGCATGCACACCAACTAAAATGGAAATTGGAACTAATCAGGAATAACATAACATGTGGCAAAATGTCGCATCGGGAATCTTTGAATGTCTCACATATCATAGGGAGACCTCCTTGAATGATGACTTTGTGTCAGTACTATGAAAGAAAAATTATTGTGTTTGTTCTAATCACGGCATGTGAGATATTAACAATTT
>QANU01116026.1:0-41455 GCA_003254905.1 Nissolia schottii | reverse complement strand
TCCTATCATATAGCTACATACTTGTTCCCTAAGGTTCAATTATGCTCTTTAAACTTTACGTGATTAACCTCTAGTTCTCATGATGCATGATAGCATAATCATTCCTAACATACATATTCTACATGCAATGTTCCACATACATCATTATACAAATAGGTCATGCACTCATCATCAACATACCTCATGAAAATGTTCTACATGCATCATCATAACATGACTCATTCATTCATCGTATTCTCATAAACATAAGGGAGCATACTATCACTTGCTAAACTTAACATAGCGTATCCAAGCATTTGTTCCATAAACAACATAATCATATAAAACATAATTACATAACGTATATTATTTCCTTATGACAGCATAAGCTACGTCTGTTTTCTGTCAGTATTTAGTTATCAGAAGCCGGAAAGGTTCAAGAGCTTACCCTCAAGGTTTTTGATAGCCCGAAGATCATTTTTCATGTCTAAAATTTCAGATTCTGACCTCAGCACCACGAAATTACAATTCTACCCTTTTTCCCAAAATTACCATTTCATCCCCGTAAACGCCCTCTTTTCTTTAGAATTTTTGTTCTCAAAAACCCAATGGACTCAAGACTTTCCCTTAAGGTTTTTGATAGTTATAAACCCATATTTTCTGAAAACAAACCCAGTTTTTCAGTCCCAAGATGTGAAATTCCCGTTTTGCCCTTTTATGATCAAAATGCTACTTTTGCCCATAAAACCGATTTCCTTCAAAATTTTAGTTAACCACACTCCAATGGACTCAAGTCTTGACCCCAAGGTTTTTGATATCTTTGAACCCATTTTTCATAAAAAGAAACCCAGATTTTTACTCTAAATATCCGAAATTACGAAAATGACAATTTTGCCCTTTTATGCCAAAAACCCCATTTTTGCTCTATGTCACCTTTCCTCAAAACTCTTCCATGTACAACACTAAAAACATTTTCCCACATATTCCAGCATTTATAAATCACATATTATCCTCTTCAAATCACCTTCATTTAAGACAAATCATTAATAACACAAGTAATTTATTTTTAAGCATAAAACACATATCATGTGCATTTCCTCATAAATCACATAAACATGCAAAAAGGCATAGAACCATCAAGGGATGGTTTTAGTTAGTTTACCCACAAATTTTAACAACCAAGAATATATTTATCCTAATCAAATCATTAGAAACACATGCAAGTTCATTTCAAGGCATAAAACACATAAACATAAACACACATAAACACACATAATCATCCACAAGCTCAAGAGCACTAACGAGTGAGTAAAAGCCTAAGTTACCCACTTTCAAAGAGTTCTTGGTTGGTGGTGGGAGTGTTGACAAGAAGCCTCCAAAAGTGTTGGAGAACCACTTCCTTGCTTTCTTCAAAATGAGGGTTATGTGCTTGTTTTCTTGTGAGGAGTGGCTTGAGTTTTCTAGAGAGAACAAGGTGAGGATCTTCTCTAGATTTTTAGTGGAAGAAAATGAGAACAAGATGAGGGAACTTGGGGCTTGTGGGTTCGGTTTCTTGGGAAGAAAAATAGTGGAGGAATGCTTGATTTTTGCTTTGGAGACAATGGTGGTTTCTTGGTCCTAGAAATGCTAAGGGAAAAATATGTTGGAGGAAAAGATGAAGTGAGGAGGATGGCTGATGGGCTACGGTTTTTGGAGGGCTGAATGGAGAAGAAGAGTAATTGATTTTTGAATTTTAATAAAATTGTGAATAGTCGGAAGTATGGTCATGATGTGATTAGGCATGGTGATGGAAATTTAGAAGCTTGATTTAGGGGATATTTTTGACCCAAAATCCCTTCAAAGACCGTGCAGCCTTCACCTTGCTGCTGGTGAGATTTTATTCTCTCCCGATTCCGGTTCGCTCGTGTTTTATCGCTCACAGTCTCGGTGCATCGCGCACGGTCTTCCGAAAAATATTCCGTTTGTACCATCGCGATCCTCTAATTCCCACCTACCTAAGGGTATTAATATTAAAGGTGTTTGTGAAATTTTCTTCCAGGAGATTATTTTCACAGAAACCATTTTGCGTGCCAAAGGTTCATCAGTGAACAATGGCTGTTCGGTTGTCTGCCGAATTCACGGTCGTCCGAAAAATATTCCGTTTGTACCATCGCGATCCTCTAATTCCCACCTACCTAAGGGTATTAATATTAAAGGTGTTTGTGAAATTTTCTTCCGGGAGATTATTTTCACAGACACCGTTTTGCGTGCCAAAGGTTTATCGGTGAACAACGGCTGTTTGGTTGTCTGCTGAATTTTCTACCGCGACACGTCCAAATTCCTAGGGATATTTTAGCTAAAATTTTCCATCTTAATTCCCTAATCATGCTTAGAAAATTAATTAATTATTTATATTTTACGAATATTTCTCCAACGGAAAATCGGGATGTTACACAGACAGCAGGAGTCCACTCTCCATGTGACCTTCGGCATCCACTTTTGCTCCCCTGGAAGACCAAAGCATCAATAGAAACTTCTATCAGTACACCTTAAAGCCACGTAATTCGCAACAGCATTACAAACTAAACAAGGAAGCATAAAAGGAATAAAGACATACCCTCTACCGGAACCTGGAAGTAGTCTAGGAGCTCAGAGATCTGCACGGCATAAGGAAGTGCAGTACCGCGAGTACGCGCCTGAGCCATGCGGTGCATCACGAGCAGGCCAAGTTAAGCTCGCGACCCTCAGCCAACGCCCACAGCACTAGGTGAAACACCCTAGCTAACTATTTACCCGTACGTACTAAACAATGCTCACTAGGTTGTTTTCTGCTTTGGTGGGGTTACTTCTAGCCCCTATTTTTAGCTTGGCAAATATTTCTTACTAGAAAATATGGACCATTTTGAAAATCGTTCGTGTGCATTATCATTTCATAAAGTAGAAGCCGTGCATGATTAAGATAGCATATAGAGATACAAGCGATAGCTAGTCACAGAATAGTAGTACTGGAGATCTTACTAGAGAAGTATATAAACATACAAGTACTCGGTCCATAATACAATCACACATTCAAATAATAATACATAATTACATAATCAAGTGTACAAGTCATAATACATTTCCATATGAGCTAAGGGAGCACCTAATCCCTTGCTAATCTAGAACATAAAACATAAGTCTTTGTCCGTGGGTTCCTCGGAATCCTCTGACGTTCACGACTCTGCATGGCTTCCGATACCAGCTCCGTCTCGGCGTACATGTCATGCTATCCTGGAACCATAAAGGAGTGGGGGTGAGAACCTTGGGTCCTCAGTGGGTAACCTTGGGGGATAGTTCTTTATTTTCTACTCAATTATGATTCCGCTGCTCAGGTGTTTCTAAGTGAACATGCATACTAACATTCCTACTGATTCTGATCTGGCCTAAAGTCCTGAACAGCTTTATCTACATTACTAGGTGATAGGGGGGAACTAATCTTGCTTACTAAGTTCTCGTGCTTGTTACTTTCCTTCGCTTATACATACATAGCCGTCTCGAGCGTTCTCTTGACGGTAATAACATCATATTTACTTATCTTCTTCATACTCATTTATCTTCTTACTTATTTACTCATCTTCTTACTTATTCATACTTCCATACATACATTGTTACATACATTGCATACATACATACATTCAAGCATACATCACATACTATAATTCTTTCTTTCTTTCTTTTATACTCTACTCTTTCTTTATTTTCCTCTTTCTTTCATACCTTTCTTTCATGCCTCTCTTTCATACTTTTCTCTTTCTTTAATACTTTTATATTCTTTTCTTTGTTTGATTCATCTTTGTGATTCCGTTGCCAGCCACCTACCGACAACAAACAGCATCATAATCATAATCAATTCATCTCAGTGAATCCGTTGCCAGGCACCTACCGATAACAACATAGTACAGCATAATCGATTCATCTCTGTGAATCCGTTGTCGTTGCCAGCCACCTACCGACAACAATCATCGTCCCCTTCCCTGTCATCCACCTACCGACAGGGAAGTGACCCCGCATCCTGCCAGCTACCTACCGACAGGAGGGTTGTGCTAATCGATTCATCTCTCCTGCCAACCACCTACCGACAGAAGAGTGAACTTGCTGCCAGCACCTATCGACAGTACATCAGCTTTTCTTTCTCTTTCTTATATTCTTTCAGCATATCATCTTTTCTTTCTCTTTCTCATATTCTTTCAGCATATCATCTTTTCTTTCTCACAACCTTTCTTCGTTTCTTTACTTTCTTTGCACATATCATGGCATGACTTGTTCCCTAAGGTTCATTTCCATTATAGTCTTTACTCATTACCTGATTAACTTCTAGTCCTCTGAGTGTACCTTAACATGATGCATGGCATGCTAACATATTACTGTAAATAATCATAATGCATGGACATACTACATCACATAGTTCACATACTTCACTCATACATATCATATAAATCATAACTTGTTGGATTATGTGCCTCAAGACAGCTTTCATAAGGCATTCTGGTCTCAGGCCGCTCAGCGAAACTTCTTGTTCGCTCAGCGGTCCGAGCTCATCTCGCTTAGCGATAGGAGCCTCATCGCTCGGCGGTGAGAGCGTCATCGCTCAACGGTAACTTCTTTCCCTCAGGGGCTTGGCCCGGTTTTCAAAATATCTTCTCCATCATTATCCTTATTGTAACTACAGATAGCAACCTAAGAGGGGGTGAATTAGGTTTTTCTTGTTTTTCTCAGATTTTGATTCTTTGAGAAGTATGAAACCCTAATCCCCAAATTTAGAACAAGACCCAGCAATTAACCAAATAATTGATAATGTTAAATGCAGCGGAAATTGTAAATTGCTGAATGTAAAAGTGTAAGGATAAGAAAGATCAGACCGGAGAATTTATCCTGGTTCACCTTCACAACCGAAGGCTACGTCCAGTCCCCTGTTTCTGAGGCAGGGTTTTTCCACTATGTAATCTTGTGTTGTGTACAACCTCACACCCGAGGCACTTACACCGACAACTACAAGAGAACACAACCGTTCTCCTGGTTACACAATGCCTTCACCGAACACTACGGTGATGATCAGAATACACACCGAAAACCACGGTGTTTACAACAACCAATTGTTTTTGAAGAAGATTTTATACAATGGCTTTGTAACAATCCTAAACTCAGGGAAGGATAATCCTGAATAGAAAGCACTCAAAGATATGAAAGTTATGGCTCAATGCTTTTCTGAGTTTTGGATTGAAAAGAACTTTGAAAGTTTTGATCAGAACTTTGATCAGAACATGTAAAACTTGTAAGAATTAATGAAAGAATGAAGTTCTGATGGTGTGTCCTTGGTTCTGCACGAATTCTGCAATATATAGGCAGAGGTGCCTGTTCATGAACCAATGCCAAAGCATATGATGCAAAACAACGCATTGTTTCATGAAAAAACACACCCATTCGAGCATGTAATCGATTAGCAAAGGGTGGTGATCGATTACACACAACAAACAGCCATATTTTCAAATTTCAAAAGGTGGTAATCGATTACTGCGGGTTGGTAATCGATTACACAATTCAAAACTTGAATAATTTTGAATTCAAAGTGCTGGTAATCGATTACTCAAGCATGGTAATCAATTAACCATGCAGAAATCGAGTTAAAGTGTTAAAAACCCTTTTAAAAATGTTGCCAAATGCTTCTAGGGTTTTAGAAAAATGTTAGACATGTTTGTGATGAAAAACTTTGAGCCATTGATCTTTAATATCTTAACATGTGCTAACTATTGAATCTAGGGTTAAAATCTTGAACCTTTAAAGATGTGCAGCTTGAGCCTTGAGGTTCTTTGATCTTGATTGAGTCTTCCCTTTTTCTGCTTTTTGATGGTGTTATTGTCTTCATCAAAACCACGCCATCAATGGTCAAAGGAAGAGTCTTCTTCACACTTATCCTTAGTGACCTTCAGGCCGCTCAGTAGGTCCTCCTGACCGCTCAGCGTCCTGGAGTTCACGTGTTCAAAAACATGTTTCTGATGCACTCCGCTCAGCGACGCCTGGGGCCGCTCAGCGGTACCTGGGCGAGGCTGAAACTGAGTGCATGATTTTCTTTCTTTTCTCTTCCTCCTTTCTCATGGCCACTTCTTGAGGTTCTCACACATATTCCAACTATCATAAAACTAGCTAGTCCAGGTCACAAGACCCTTCAGAATTATCTCCCTATCCTAGTATGAGTTCTAGCATACATAAACATACATACATAGAAACATACATACACACACATAAGCAAACATAACCACCCAAGGGGTGAGTAACTAGAGTTACCCACCTCTTGAAGGCAGATTCAGTGATGAGAAGGATGGGGGAAAGCAGTCCTCCAAGCCTTGAGCACGGTCCAAGCTTCCGGCAGAGTTTCTGCAGGGTAACTGCGATGCACACGGGCAGAGTTTCCTCTAGTTCTAGAGAGAATTTCTCTTGAAAATTTTCTGCATATGGGGTGGCTATTTATAGCCAAAATCCTGCCCCTAAAAATTACCTTTTTACCCCTATGCTTATTTACCAAAATGCCCTTTTTTAATTTCTTTAAAAATTAATTAATTAAGAAGATAATACAAATGTCACATCAATGAATAGTAATTGAATTTTAAATTATTTTTCTTGAAATCTGAATTCTCTCACGTGCTGGTTGCCATCTTTGAGCGCCTCCCGGTCCCGTTTCGCTCGTGTTTTATCGCTCGCAGTGCCGGTGCGTCGCGCACGGTCGTCCGAAAAATATTCCACTTGTACCGTCGCGATCCTCTAATTTCCCCCTACGTGGGAATATTATTCTTAGAAGGTGTTTGTGAATTTTCCTCCGGAGAGTATTTTGTAACTCTAGATAGCAACCTAAGAGGGGGTGAATTAGGTTTCTCTTGTTTTTCTAGGATTTTGATTCTTTGAAAGATGTGAAACCCTAATCCCCAAATTAAGAACAAGACCCAGCAATAAACCAAATAAATATTAATGTTAAAGCAGCGAAAATGTAAATTGCAGAATGTAAAGAGTGTAGGGATAAGAAAGATCACACCAGAGAATTTATCCTGGTTCACCTTCAGCCACCGAAGGCTACGTCCAGTCCCCTATTCTGATTCAGGGTTTTTCCACTATGTAAACTTATGTTGTGTACAACCTCACTACCGAGGCACTTACACCGACAACTAAAAGAGAACAACCCGTTCCCCTGGTTACTCAATGCCATCACCGAACACTACGGTGATAATCAGAATTTCTTCACCAAACACTATGGTGAATAACAAAACCACACCGAACACTACGGTGCCACAATTGATTCACAATTGTTGAAGAAGTAATACAATGGCTTTACCAATCCTAAATTCAGGCTTGGAAGATTTCCTGAATAGAAAGCACTTCAGATATAACAGTTAAGGCTCAAAGGGCTTTCTTAAGATTTGGATTGAAATACCATTGAAATTTGATCAGAACTTTGTCAATATGAAAGTAATAATTGAGTTCCGGAGTGGTGTTTTTGTTATGCATGAGTTCCAACCTTATATAGGCAGAGGTGCCTGTTCATGAACCATTGCCAATGCATACAGATGCAAAACAACGCATTATTTCATGAAAAAACACACCCATTCGAACATGTAATCAATTAACCAAGTAAGGTAATCGATTACACACATAGAAACTGCCAATTTTCAAATTCTTTGAAGTGGTAATCGATTAGCACGGGTTGGTAATCGATAACACTCATAAAATTTGAGTTATTTTCAAATTTTCGTGTTGGTAATCGATTACCCTAAGTGTGTAATCGATTACACACATGAAAACCACTTATTTTCAAAATTCTCGAGTTGGTAATCGATTACAGCAAGTTGGTAATCAATTACTCATGCAGAAAATGATATATTTTCACATTTTTTATGCTGGTAATCGATTACTGAAACCCTGTAATCGATTACTGAACCACTAGTAATCAATTACTGAAATCCAGTAATCTATTACTGACATAGCAAAGTGTTTTCAAGTGTTGCAAACCCTAGATAAGTGTTGCTAAATGATTTTAGGGTTTTNTGTTGCTAATTGATTTTAGCTTTATGAAAAGTGTTTAACTTGTTATAATAAAAACCTTATGAGCCATTAACCATGATATCAATAACAAGTGCTAACTATTAAACTCTAAGGTAAAAACACTTGAACCTTCAATATGATGATCGGTTGATCGTTGCAATTCATCGGTTGTGTCTTTGCCTTTTTCTTGCTTTTTGTTGATGTGAGTTGTCTTCATCAAAACCAAGCCATCAATGGTCAGAGAAAGAATCTTCTTCACATATTTTTCACAGATACCTTCGACCCGTTTCTACGCTCTTGTGTCTGCCAACAACTGTTCGGCTCGCGGTTTCGTCACTTCCCGACTTTTCCAATGGGGTCGTGGGACTATCCTAAGGTGTCTGAAACTTTTCCCTGGTACCGGTTGGGTTTCCAGAGAATTCGGGCTCTCTGATCAATTTTACACGCGAAATGAAGCTGTTTTAGTGTTTGCGGAATCATCCGGAATTGAACCGATTTCCATTTTACCGACACTTTAGGTTTTTCATCCATCTCTAGAGGTCAAGAGGAATCATTTGAGTATCAGCAGAATTTGGAAATTCCCAACGGAATAATTTCTGCTGACCTCGACAGGTCAACTCCTACAAAGGGCTCTATGAACAGTTGTTTAGGGAACTTTTCACTAAGGGAGGCATTACTAATGTTTTTCTTCTTTCTAAGTTCATTTATAAATTATTTTATTTATTTTTACGAACTTTCTACTAAGGAAAAAATGTGGGATGTTACACCAGGCAGTCGTCCCGCGATAGTACGGAATGGTTCCCGCTCTTCGGGATGAGCGTGTACGTCAACAGGTAATGGTAGATGCACTGATCCACCGGAAGGCCTCTGACTTGTGGCCGGTTCTTCTAGCTCTTAATGCCCGATGGTGTCCAGGGCTAAATCTTCCGCAAACGGAATCCCAGCAGCAGTAACCGCCCACTCAGAGACGCCCGAAGTCAGCTCGTACCCGACAGCTGGTATCTTGAGCACAGTCCCCAGCAACTCTAGGGTCAGCTCGAGTAGGCACCCCGCAGACCTCTATAGTCAAGACATTGTCTGAAATTCGCATGTTGCTGTAGAATACTCGGACTAGCTGTGGGTACACCAGGTGGCTAAATCAGGCAAACTCCAGCAAGTCTGTGGAGTCCAATAGACTAGGACCTCCGGTGAAACCTCCTCGAACGTATCCTGGTCTAGAATCTTTGGCTCCATAATGTCCCGTTCTTTGTAGTTGGCCTCGAAATTGCGCCATTGCGCTTCCGAGGAGAACCAATGCGGGAAACCAGGAGATGATGAGGACCCCGGGTTCTTGGACCGAGAAGGACGGCTACTCGGATAGCTCATGGTGCAGGGGGTTCGATTTGAGAGAAAAGGGTGAAGGGCACGGTTTTGGTGACAAAAGGGGAGGGGAACCACGGGTTCAGAGTGGTGGAGAAGGAGAACCGAAGGGGAGGAGTTAGGGCACGGAGAGGGGAAGTGAGGAAGCAAGGAATTGGAGGTGGTGGAAGCTGGAGGCGCGCCTGAGCTCTGCTAGGGTTTTGGTCACGGGGGAGAAGGGAAGAGGAAAATGAGCAGGAAAGGAAGAGAATCGTTTAAAATGGCTTCAGATCGCAGTTCATTCGAATGAAACCCGATATTCATTCGAATGAATAAGGAAGGAGAAGGGCATTCGAATACTTCATTCGAATGATCCAAGAACTCTGCAAATCATGCGAGTGAATGATCATAAGGGATTCGAATGAGGTACCCTAGGGATGGTTTTTAGGGTTCCTTTCAGTCTTGAAGAGCCCAAAAAAATTAGGGTTTCTGGGGCCAAAGTAGCCCGGATTAGGGATTAGGAGCGTAACGCCGCTCAAATTTCGGGGACGAAATTTCAATAAGGGGGTGGAATGTAACATCCCGCATTCCTGAATGTGGAAAGCTCGCAAGTTTCGCCACCGGAAACGCCAGGGAAACGCCAAAGGCTCAAAGGATGAAGGGTTAAACCTCCGAAACCCTGGAAATTTAGGGAAACGGGCTAGGTTTAGTCGTTTCGTAATTTTCTGGAGTTGCCGGACGAGTTTCGACTCGAACGGAAATTTCTTGGATACTGAAAAATGTCCGTGGGAGTTCCCGACTCGGTGGGAAAGTCCATGATCCATGGGAAAAGGATCCCGGACCGGAGGGAAAAATAAATGGATCACGACGGTATGTCCGNACTCTGCAAATCATGCGAGTGAATGATCATAAGGGATTCGAATGAGGTACCCTAGGGATGGTTTTTAGGGTTCCTTTCAGTCTTGAAGAGCCCAAAAAAATTAGGGTTTCTGGGGCCAAAGTAGCCCGGATTAGGGATTAGGAGCGTAACGCCGCTCAAATTTCGGGGACGAAATTTCAATAAGGGGGTGGAATGTAACATCCCGCATTCCTGAATGTGGAAAGCTCGCAAGTTTCGCCACCGGAAACGCCAGGGAAACGCCGAAGGCTCAAAGGATGAAGGGTTAAACCTCCGAAACCCTGGAAATTTAGGGAAACGGGCTAGCTTTAGTCGTTTCGTAATTTTCTGGAGTTGCCGGACGAGTTTCGACTCGAACGGAAATTTCTTGGATACTGAAAAATGTCCGTGGGAGTTCCCGACTCGGTGGGAAAGTCCATGATCCATGGGAAAAGGATCCCGGACCGGAGGGAAAAATAAATGGATCACGACGGTATGTCCGGAATATTTTCAGGGCAACCGGATGTGCGACGTTTCGAATAAAAAATGACGGAGCAAAAACGGAGCAAGAGGTTAACTTCTGAGGGAAGTTAAATAATAAATAATAATATAATAATAATAATAATAAAAAGAAACTGAAGCAGAGTTTCAGCGAAATCAAGGAAAAAACGGAAAGAAAAGAAAAGAAATGATTTTACTGTGCGCGGTTATAAATAACCATGTAACTTTTCAAAAGTTACGCCTCTTTCACCAACTGACGGTCCCGTTCCGACACATCTAAGTTTCGTGCCGGAGCCTCAGAAAAATCACCGGAGCACGTCATCCTGAAGAGGAAATTCTCCCCTTCAAGACCACTGA
The DNA here is from genome assembly GCA_003254905.1 of Nissolia schottii. Taxonomy (NCBI): domain Eukaryota; kingdom Viridiplantae; phylum Streptophyta; class Magnoliopsida; order Fabales; family Fabaceae; genus Nissolia; species Nissolia schottii. The sequence goes on along the minus strand of QANU01116026.1, from coordinate 30,357 downwards.
TTCGGAATCTCTATCGGATGTGGGTAATCCTAAGCCCACTGTCTATGTGGTTTAATTGTTAACTGTATATGAGTATATTTGTGTATCTGACTATAGAACTGTTAAGTAGTATTTTGGGGGGATATAGAGTAAAAAGGGTTTTGAGAAATATTGAGAAACAAAATGCATAACTGTACTAATTGGAACCCTAGGAACAGTGGAAATTGAGAACTGGAGTCTCGGGGAGGCGATTTTTTCAGCATTCATTCGAATACATGAGGTTTTCAGTCGAATGAAAAGCCAAAATGAGCTTTCCTTTGAATGAATTCCCCTGCAGTCGAATGAAAGCAAATTTCAGGAATTCAATCGAATGAATCCCTAGTATTCGAATGAAAGAATGCTGAGGGATTCAGTCGAATTGAAACCCATTTCAATCAAATGAAAGAACTCCGAGGGATTTCATTCGAATGCCACTCCAAGTATTCGAATGAAACCTGGCAGACTTGAGACATTGGTGGTTCCAAGGGATCCAATGAGTAAGGATAAGTCCATTATTATGTATTGGAGCATGCATCATGAGGAATGGGTTGTGCATAGGTGTTAGGACAATCCTAGAGAATTAGAGGCTAATCACCTAAGGCATAAAGATAATAATGGAACCTAGGGAACACGTATATAGTTATATGCTAGGAAGCCCTCTCTTGGCAAAGTTTTGTAGACAAGCCCCTCACCAGTTCACAAAGTTTGATTGGTTGATGTGTTACCTTGCCCGTCTCCACCAGTGAGGATTGGTTAACGAGTCAGTCGCCCAAGGTTGGATTGGTTCGAAGAGGTTAATGACACAAGGAAGGTAGAGGATGGACAGAAAAAGGAGGAATTAGAGGAAAAAGCGCTAACCCGGCCAGCCGATACAAGTAAGGAGAAAAAGCGCTAACCTGGCAAGCTGGTATGCGTAAGAAAAGATGCACTAACCCGGCCAGCCGGTATGTGCCAAAGCATAGAAGAAGGACGCTAACCTGGCCAGCTGGTACGCGTAAGAGATCCCCAATGCCCCCATGCACTATGTAATTATATATCTGTGATTGAATGAATGTCTGTACATGAGTTAATATGTATTTATGATTGTTTGTGCATTATGTACATCAAGGGAGCGACCCGAGACGATTAGTAGAATTGTAACCGAAATGTAAGGTCAACAAGCACGTGAACTTAGTAAGAAAGACTAGTTCCCAAGTCACCTAGCTAACCTAGATAAAGCTGTTCAGGGTTTTAGCAAAAGATAATAACCAGTAAGGTTTTGTAGTATGCGTGATCACTTAGAAAATACCTGAATGGCCTGGAGGATACCCGAGTAAATGAACCATTGATAGCCACAGAAACCCACTGAGGACCAAGGGTTCTCACCCCCACTCGGTTATGGATCCAGCTTGTAGCCATGATGTCTCTACCAACAAAGGACGTATGGTTATTCACCTGCACCCGTATGCATAACTACCGTACGGACACTCTTCTCGGGACGAGCACCTTTGCACCTGCGCGTCTACCGAACGAGCTCAATCGTTCTCCTAGACAGAGACTCAGAGCCCCAGGGACATCACCGATGAATCCGATCTGGATTGACGAGCGTCTAGGGACCAGCAGCCGAGACCCAATTCGCCTTAACGGTAAGGAGGAGATGCCTCTATTGGAGCCAGAGTCGACCACCACACCAGTCCCGACTCCAGTTATGGACCCCGGTGCGTCTACTCCGACTGTACGAGCACGAGGCCGCAGGACCACAGGCAGGAAGAGGATACTCTCAGCTCGGCCACGCCGCTTTGTCCCACGCGACTTTTCTGCAATGACGGACCTGAGTAGCGAGGAGGAGGAGGAGCCCCTGGAGCGCCTAGGAGACTCCGAGTAGGTGGCAGACGGCAGAACCAGAGAGTAGGGATAGGACTTGTACCGTAAACAAAGCGAGCAGTACCGCTCATGTACGTAGTTTCATCGTAGATAGCGTGTTTGTACTTCATGCAGAGTGATATGTATGACTATATGATTGTGTAAACCTATTTCTTGTAATATAATGGTGTGTTATGTACATTCGGGCCCCTATGTGTACCTTCTACAGATAAAGCTCCACGCTACAGGTATGTAACTGCACTCTCTTATCTTTTAGTTATGCCGCTATACATTATATTATTCGCATGGCTCATTATTTTCTTAACACCCGTACTTGCAAAGAAGTTTCAAATTGGCCCGTATTTTCCATAACCCTAATTTCAGTTCGTAATCTAGAATAGTAGTAGTTCGCAGCACCAGCATTCAACCACCTAGCCAGGGAAACCTATGACTTAAGCATAGGCCAACTAGCTAGGGTGTTGCACTTCCTCTCGTGAGCCACACACTGTGTTGCTACTTCCTGTGCCAAGCATTTATTTACCAGGGTGGCATAGTCTTGAACGCCCAACATATTGATAAACATCTGTATCTCAGACCGCAGCCCTCTCTGATATTTTCGGCACTTCCATCCATCATCGAGGTTCAGATAATAGGTGTTGGAGTAGGGACATAATCTCTCAAACGTGGCTGTATACTCTGCGACTGTCATGCTTCCCTGCTTGAGGTCTAGTAATTTTGCTTCCTTCTGGTCCCTAAGCTCGCGGGGGAAGTAATTATTAAAGAATGTCATGCTGAACTGGTTCCATTTGATTGGAACTCCTTCTTGCTCCAGTAGAGCTCACGTCCCACCACTCTCCAGCGGCACCTTCTAGCCTCCTAGATACAAACCAAACCTTTTGGGCTTCGGTGCAGGAAATGTCTTTAAGAATTTACTCAATCTTCCTCAGCCAATGGTGACCCTGGTCTAGGTCCATGGTTCTGTCGAATACCGGGGGATTCATCCTCAGAAACTCAGAAAACTTCCTAGAATCCGATTCTTATTCAGTTGGGGTAGCATTCCTTTGTGCCAATGTAGCTGCGATTTGCGCATTTGTCCGCGCCATCTCTCGGAGGATGTCCGCGAGATCTACCAACTCGTGATTACGTTGTGTTGGGTCTCTACATGGCGGCATGGGTAACTGTTGTACCTGCACAAATCCTGCGTTGATCAGGCTCAAGAAAGGCTAGTACATCTAGCACTACAACTTAGTAGAGTCATACACCGTTGTCATGCTTGAAAGCATGGTGCAGCTCAGCCCTCAGGCTCCAAAGGACTAAACTGCTCTGATACCAAATGAAACACCCTAGCTAGCTGCTTACGTGTACATCGCAAACAATGCTCACTAGGTTGTTATCTGCTTTGGTTGGGGTTATTTTTAGCCCCTACTTTAAGGTTCACAATTATCTTATACTTGAAAATATGGACCATTTTGAAACTTTTTCGTTATATATACGATATAAAATATGAGCCTCGTGTCAGATAGAATTTATAATGCAAGCATTAAAGCTTTATACTTAACAGATAACTATTCCAACATAGCAACGTCAAACAATAAGCAGACAAGTGCTCCATAACATGTATTCATAATTATTTACATAGGTAATATCATAGTTAATACGTACACGAAATTTCTCATAGAAGTACAATACATGGATCATGCTAACTAAGGGCTAGTTGTAACATCCTTGTCTTAGTTCTTGCTGTTCTATTTCTCGATTCCTCTTCTTCGAGGCTGCCGCTTCGTGTATCAAGTTGAGGTCCTGTCTTGCTCACCTGGAACCATAAAGGAGCGGGTATGAGAACTCTGCGTTCTCAGTGGGAAACCTTGCTCATCGCAACTTATTTTCTTATCTCAATTATGATTCCGCCGCTCAGGGGTCTCTAGGTGTCATAGTTATGCTACATCCCTACTAGTTATTAATATCCCTGCTAGTCCTGAGCAGCTACCTATATTACTAGGTTTTTGAGGGGGTCTAGTCTTTTCATTACTAGGTCTTCTATGTTCTGCCGTGGCTCCTAGGGAATAAGTTCTCAATCAAACATACATCATTCATCATTCATATCATGGGACCGTCCACACACAATGTATTGTACACCCTAGGACCGTACACATGATGTATTATGCACCCTAGGACCGTCCACACGTGATGCCATCTACACCCTAGGACTGTCGCCCACACGCGATGCCATCTACACCCTAGGACTGCACCCACAATTCAAGATCCCATAAAACAACAACAACACATACACAGTCGTATGTCATTCATCCATATAGGAGACATATTTTTAGGTTCCATAACATTTCAAACATAAATCCAACATATTCCTAACAACCATTTCCATAAATCACAAAGCAGACATAAGTTCCATAATCAAACATAAGCAATTGTAGTTTATCAAGGAAAATAATCATGTCATAAAACCTAGGATAACCCAACATAAAACATAACCATGAGCATAGCTTGAACTACGGTGTATAAATGCTTTTCTGAAAATGTCCGCTTTCTGTCAGAAATTAGTGATCAGAAACTGGAGAGGTCCAAGACCTTACCCCAAGTTTTTTATAGCTCTAAGATCATTTTTCATAATTAGAAATTCATATTTCAGCCCTAAATCCACGAAATTACTGTTTTAGCCTTTTTCCCAAAACTGCTGTTTTTGCCCCGTAAAAGCCATGTTTTCTTGGGAATTTTAGTTCTCAAAAACCCAATAGACTCAAGACTTGCCCTTAAGGTTTTTGATATTTATAAACCCATATTTTCTAAAAATAAACCCAGTTTTTCAGTCCCAAGACGTGAAATTACCGTTTTGCCTTGTTTCCCAAAAGCCCCGTTTTCTGTCTATTTGCTGAGAAATTCATCGGGGACTCCAAAAATCATAAAACTTGACGTCCCCACTCAATTTTTCATTTAGAACCCAAAAATAACATTAGTTTTTCATGATAAAAATCTCAGCATACATTCCCCTCAAAATCGTGTCATATGCATATTTATGTCTTAGGCTTTCCTAAATTCTGACAGAATGCGGATGTTACAACCAGCAGATCCAGACAATCATCAGCAACATATATATATATATATATATACACACACACACACCAAGGTCACATAAAAGGCATCCTAACCACAAATATATCTAGCATACATAGCACAAAAATCATCATACATCTTAAATCACATAGACAGTGATTATGTCGGTTTACCAACGTTTTCCCGGTTTCGGTGTTTCCTGCGGACTTTTAACTTGCTATGATGCCTCCTAACTCCTCTTGGGCTGATTTTATTCAAGCTTCCTCCAGGGATTTTGAGGGATTTATGTGGCTTAGGGTTAGGGGATTTTTGAAGAATTTAGACTGGATGTGATGTAGAAAGTCTCTTGGTTCTCGGTTTGACAGAATAACGGTTGATTGTGTAATCGGACAGAGCTTTGACAAGGCTTTCTAATTTTTCCACAAAATTTTAGATTTGGGGGTATTTATAGGCCTCTTGGCCTAATTCCCCTTTTCAATTTTGCCCTTGGGGCAAAATTTCCAAAATACCCTTATTTTGTCTTTATGCTAAATGTCCTTGTCATGACTCACCATGTGACTCACCCACCTTTTGACTCCTTTGACCACACTTGGCTTCTTCTTGGCCGTGTATGGCCTTTGTGTCTCGGCCACTTGTGTGGCCAAGAATTAAAGGTTTTCAGCATATCAATTTTGATCCGGTTTTATCATTGTCGTTCTCGGTCCGGTACTTCGCGTACGGCTATTCTAAAAATATTATGATCACGTCCTTGTGATCCCCGAATTTTTCTAAGGAAGGTTCTAGGTTCATTTAAGGTTTTTGTGAATTCTCGTCTGTGGTCGTACCTTTTACAGATACTTTAGACACGCGGTTGTATTCAGATGGCAGAAAGGGTTTGTTCTAGTGTCTGCAGAATTTTGAGAAAACGTACAAAAATATTTCTACAGACAATTTTAATCCTAAGGGTTCATGATTCTAATGATTCAACCAAAAATAGGAATATCTTGGACAATTATCTAGCGAAATTCTGCTAAGGAGAAAGTAGGATGTTACAAAATACCCTAACTAGCTAGCTTATGCTTAAGTCATAAACCATGCTTAATCAGGTTCTTATCTACTTGGTGGGAATACTAGTAGTCCCAATATGTTTTAGAAAATAACCCTTTACAAAAAATATGGACCGATTAAAACTTTTCCTTGTATATACTTAAATGTAAATAGGAGCCACACGTGAATGGAACATATATCACAAACGTTAGAGCCTTTTTGGCTTAACGATCAACAGAAGAACAAATGTTAATCCAGTAAGCAAATATTCACAATAATAATCAACACGCAACGGTCCTTCAAAATGCATAATAAAAGTACCACAACAGTAATCATACATGAATTAATATATTACATAACATTCATAGCTAGTAGCAATCATTTACGGGAATTCATGAATCATATAGAAATTATAACTACTATTCTTTACATATCCTAAGGACTGATGGGCACTGCCCATTGAGTCTATACAAAATATCACGGAGACCAAAGAAACAAGATCGGTTGTGCTCCTCCTGCGACTACCCCTACTCGTAGTCCGAGTCCTCCTCGGGGTCTTCCTCTTCTCCAGCTACCACGGCCTTCTCCTCCTCACCAAAATCTATCTCTATCAGATCCTTGTCATCCTCTATCACGATGGGCTAGCAATGGATACCCAAGGATTTGGAAGTGGCTCAAGTGGGGGCCTTAGATAAGGAAAAAGGGATGTTCACAGCAGCAGTCGGTACGTATATGCGAGTCTCCGTTATGACCCCGGTAACCGGGTTAATCTGTCGGGTCATACTGATCAGCAACATCGTCTCCATCAGTGGGGAAGTTATCGGTGGCACCTGGAGTCACAAACGAGTGGTGTAACATCCCAATTTTCTCCCCGTACGGAGATTTCGTGTTGTAAATAATTGTGAACCAATTTCTAAGACAAGGAAAATTTAACTAATAAATTTTTCCATAAAACCTCGGCTTAAAATTAGGGTTTCGCGATCTCGCGAACTTTACCGAGATTCAGGACGATTATCGGTCCAATCTGGGATTTTTTTTCGGATACCCAAAGTGACCGTAAAATACACTAATAAGAAAATAAATTCAAGAATACNTTTCCTTGATTTCAAAACATTTTCAAGGTTATGTCCATGCAAACAAGTAAAAATGCATCATAACATGTTCGTGGTATCTATGCATGTATTCACAAAGGTCTATTATGATATTGAAACAAGTCAATTCATGATGTATGTGTTCATGCATCAAACCAAGTAAAATAAACTACTACTTTGTTTTTAAACAAACAAGTCTTTAAGTACATACTAAACTACTAAGAAAATTAATTAAGGAAATTAATTAAGGTGCTAGAAAAATTAAAATGCTCCCTGTTTATGGTGAATGTTTTTGAAGTAGCTGCCATGTAACCTCCTTCTCGTCTTGCTTATGCTACTTCATCTTGCTTCAATGCTTTGAGGCGATAGAGGCTCATCCTCCTTGAGGAATCATGCTCTTTGTCCTCTAGAAATGTGTCTCTCTTTTGATGTTTTAGGAATCTCCTTTGGTTGTTTTCCGGCCTGCAAAAACAATCAAAGAAAACTTCCTTTCTTCCAAGTATCGTTAGAGAGATCATGTTTTAATTTTGAATCCATTTTGTAGACAGAATTTCCTACAACTTGCGGACAGAACTTCCCGCTCAAGTGGTCAGAATTTTCCACTTCTTGTGGACAGAATTTCCCACAACGTATTTATGGATTCAAAAGAAAACATCTTAGGGTGCTTTTTGAACAGATTCTTTTCTTTAAAATTTCTTTTCATTTCTTTAAACAAATAAGAATCCTTTTTCCAATTAGCTCATGTACACCTTTCTGCAACAATTGCTTAAAAAGGTTTAAAATCCGCTATTAGGTTTAGAAATCAAAAATGCTTCAAGTTTCACTTAATTGAAAAAGATTAGCATTTTTAAATTTCAAACCTAATTACAAGATTTAAGAAACCTTATTTCTTTTGCACCAATTTAAAATATGTTCTTAACACCTTAAATTAATTATCCTTCAAAATTAATAAACTACTAAATAGTAAAACTTATAGAACTCTGGGTTGCCTCCCAGACAGCGCTTTGTTTAACGTTGTTAGCCCGACGCATATTTCTTTCTAGCTCTCCTCCTCATCATCAGTTCTCCTCCCATGGCAAGAGTCCTTGGGGTTGAGCTCCGAATTAGCCGTGAATCTTTTCTTTTTCAGCTCCGCTATATCAGTAGCCAATTGCCCTAGTTGTGTTTCCAAGTTCCTAATAGAGGCTTCGTTGTTCTTTTGGTGAATCATTGATTGTTGCATGAATTGATTAAACGTTTCCTCNATAATATAATAATAATAATAATAATGAAAACACTGAGGCGGCATAAGCCACCGCCTCAGTTTGCTATATATATATATGCATGGCCTTCAAGGACATTCCCCAACACTCCCAAAATCATCTGCCAAATATATGTCGGTTCCAGTTGTGCCCATTGCGATTACGCTGCCTGACTCAGGAAAAATAGCCGGATCACCCTAACGTGCTTAGGGATATTTCCTCATCACTTCCACCGTCTTCAAACATGCTTTGGAGGTGGAAAATCCGACCACCACTATCTATGTGGTTTTTATGTGTTATTATATGTGTGTATTTTGTGAAAGAAAAATAAGAAATGCTATGTAGAAAATATAGAGATAAGGATGTAAGGACAGTTTTTAGTAGTTTAATGTTAGGAAAAATACAATTGTATCTGTTGGAACCCACGAGAAGTTACAAATGGTTTTCGGAGAGAAACAACGCTGTGAATGAGTCTAAAGCATGGACATTCGAATGACCCTGAATTTTACTTGTCTATGATCAATTTTACTAGGTCATTCTCATGACCTAGCACAAGTCATTCGAATGACCCATTAGGTTTTCCAACAGAGAGCAAAACTTAGAGGACATTTCAATGACAATGCCATGTCATTCGAATGACTCATCAGTTTTAACCATGGATAGCGAAGCTTCAGTGTCATTGAATGTATAGCCCAATACATTCGAACGACCACTGAAGAACTTAAAATTTTAGCTTTCCTATGTGTTCCAACAAGCCCGTAAACTTGGGGAATGATCTAAAGAAGTAAATGTATCTGTATTGCAATAAATCGCGTGTGGACAGCAATCATTGAAAGGTGCATACACTGCGTGTGGATAAGAGTCCTAGGGTGTACAAGGCAGTAAGGATATACAATACACCGCTTGTGGACGAGAGACCTAGGGTGCGCAAGGTAGCAAGGATATACAATACATTACGTGTGGACGCTGGTCCTAAGGTGTAGAAGGAAAGGAGACAAGCAAAAGGAGCAAGAAGGAACAGTCTGGCAAATGGTACACGAGCACCCGAGAGTTCCCCATGCATGAGATATATGTTGAACGTTATGCTAGATTTCAGTATCGAGACACCTCGCGTGAAACAGTATGATAATACCCTGATAGTCAGGAGTAGAAAGCAAGCTAATTTATTCATAAATAATATAAAGAATAGATTCCCTAATCACCTAGTAACTAGATAAAGCTGCTCAGGACTAGCATGGATTAAATTAATGACAAGTAAAGGACTTTAGCATATTCTATCACCTAGAGATCTCCTGAGCAACCTGGATCACAATTGAGTAAACAAAGATTAGTTATGCTCTACGATTCCCACTGAGAACGCGACATTCTCATTCCCCACTCATTTATGATTCCAAGGAGGCACGATGAGGACGCCGAGGTGGAGTAGACATCAGAGGACGAGGAAAGACTGGCGTCAGTAGATTCCAAGGAAGTAGGAGAACTATAATCTATGTCTACGCCTCATAGTGTTTAGTTATTTTGTGTTTTTACTAACTAAACGGATTAACTATGTCATTAAACTTAAGTACCGTAATTGTAATATGTAAGTATAAACCTATGTGCCGTTGTTCTGGACCTATATGTATTGATTTGTATTACGCTTCCTATGAGTTAATGTGGTTACTTCTCTGTTACGCTGGTGAACTGCTAAGTCTTAATGACTCTATCGCTTGTTTATACATGTATGCCTTCTCAAATATGCATGGCTCATAAGTTACGTTTTAATAAAGAAAAGGAAAAAGTTTTCAAATAGGTCCATATTTTCATAAGAAAATATTTGCAAAAGAAAATATAAGGTCTAGAAGTAACCAAATCAACACAGTTAACAACCCTGTGAGCATTGCTTATGACCATAGCGTAAGCAGTTAGCAAGGGTGTTTCAGTGAATACGAAAGGATTTGTGTAAAGAATGGGGGAAGCGTGAATGTATGCGCGCGTGGATGAACGCGGGGGACGTGAGTGTGTGTGAAAATGGGTAGTTATTGTGTGAGGCCCAACATATGAATACGGAGTGCATGTATTGCATATATTTTTTAGTGTACGTGTATCACTAGTGATCTTTAAATTTCCCTCAAGTCACCATAATCTTGTATGTTATAAAAGCAAAAATGGCAAAAGTAACATTCTTATTTTTTGTACCTATTTAATAAATAAATAAAATATTATGCTTGAAGCTGACATAGTCCATACTAAATGAGATTCTATTCTAAAGAACATTAGCCTTACTCCACACTAAGAAAACCCTTGAAATTATTAATAGCGTATAGAAACAGATTTTTGCACAGTAAAAGTGTGGGATTTTACTGTTCAAGACTTGACAAGTTTTAATTTTCTAGTTATTAACTTTGTTCCTTTGAAAATGAAATTTGGCACAATTTTATTGCTGATGCCTTCGGATCCTCGGCGTTTCTTTCTTTCTTTTTTTTTTTTCTTTTTCGGTTCTTTTACTTTGTTCACTTTAGGTTTTATCCATCGTCATTTCCTTCCAAAGAATTTGAAGGATTTTACATACACCAGATATATGAAATCCTCTGGGATATAATATATATATATATATATACACACACACATGAAGCGAAATTAAGGCAGAGAAGGCGAAAGGGGAGGCTGTGCAACTTTTAGCTCTCCACAGTCGCTAATATAGACAGTTGTAAGAGGCCTGTTCCATATGGCACGAGCATTCTGAGCCCTCTCGTCTCCAAAAAATTCAGCCAAGTCATTAAATTGGCGAATTCGTTCAGATGGTTGGTATGTGGGAATGGAGGCTAGGGCTGTGATGACATCCAAGCCTGCAATTAGATTGAACAAGGAGCAGAGCACTGTCATTGGTAAGAAATTCAAAATTAGAATTCATATAACTTCGCCCCCAGTTACCCCACACAGATCAAATATTTCAACAGTTCAACTCATCTCGTGACATCAGATTAACCCACTGTATGGATAACACGAGGTTACATCTTAATTATTGGTGGTAAAAGGAACACAGATTTGTGCAGTTGAATGAACACACAGCCTCTAAAATTTCCTAACTCCGGAGGAGTACAATTCTTAAGCATAAAGTGGCAACAACTAATCATTTGACGACCCTTTTAGAAGGTCTAGTTACTAACGTCACAATATATATTGTCAAATACACACTACTTCAAGGAAAATGAAAGGGGTGAACACAAATGCATTATTAAACTTAACTCCGGAAACCTTCTTTTATTGGTTCACCCAGTCAGTTGGGTAGATTGATGCAGAAGCACAAACTTAAATGAGTAGTTTGAGAACAACATTGACACTGTGTGTTTGACAAACTGTAAGAACCTGGTCTGGTAATAACCTCAATAGAACAGAATAGGATATCGTAATAGAGAGAGATGAGAAGAGCATAGAAGGAAATCACTGAATCTCAGAGTAATATGATGATACCAGAGGGATATGCATCAATTCCCTGAAAGTATGTATTCTGTATATGAAAAGTACGAAAGGAAGATAACAAGTAGCATTTGAGAGGCTACCACTCTCCCAATTTCCTATTTCATTCCTAATTCCAGAATCGTCTCTCCCCAAATCCTCCAGCTCACCTTAAATAACAGATATCCCATATTCTCTCTCCTCTAACAGAATTACAACTCTTTCCCCACATCACGTATCCAACACAAGCACCCACACCAAAGGGTCCCACCTAATTTCCCATATCAGTCACCTTCTGCTTACCTTTCCTACTATAAGTGTATGTAAATGGGGCTATTTTTCCACTATTACCCTGCTCTCCTTCAAGTATTTCAACTACATTTTCCTTTTCCTTATCAATTGGGTACATAACAATACCCCCCCCCCCCCCACTTCAAGATTCACCTTGTCCTCGAGGTGGAAAGAAGGAAATGTCTCTTGAATCTTCACAGCCAACTCCCAGAAGTTCTCAAATTCCGGTAAATCGAGCCATTTAATGAGAACCTATGGAGTGCCCTTGCTGTCCAATCTCACAGCCAAAATCTCCTCTGGTTGCACCTGCAATTCCCCTTCCTCCGACAGCAATTGAGGTAATGGTTGAGGCTCAGTGTTGGGGCTGATGCTCTTCTTAAGAGACACATGAAATACGGGGTGAACTCTCACAGAGGCGGGAAGCTTGAGCTTGTACGCCAGAGACCCAATTTTCTACATAATCTCATAAGGGCCATAACACTCTGCACTTAGTTTCTAGTTTACCCTAGCTGCCAATGATTTCATTCAATACAACTACAACTTTAAAAATACCATGTCTCCCACCTCATAATTGACCTCCCACCTTTTCTGATCACCATACATCTTCATGCAATTTTGAGCTCTGTTGAGTTGAAACTGCAACTCTTCTAACAGCAGGTTGCATTCTTCCATCAACCGTAGGACTTCCTCCACCGTGGCCTCATTTCCACCCTTCAACAGGATAGGTGGTTCTCACCCATAGAGGTCCATAAACGGAGTCATTTGAATCGTGTCGTGGTAATTGGTATTATACCAATACTCAGCCCAAGGTAATAGTTTAGGCCATTGGTGTGGTTTAGCATCCATTAAGCAGCAAAGATAGGTCTCAACACACTTATTAACAGCCTCGGTCTGGCCATCAATTTGGGGGTGGTCTGCACTGCTCATCTTAAGTGCAGTGCCAGCTTGTTTAAAGACCTCAGACCAGAAAGGGCTGAGAAAAACCTTGTCACAATTCGAAACTATGGAATGAGGAAACCCATGCAAACGAACCACCTCCTTAGTGAAGATGGCAGCAACCTCTTTGGCTGAGTAAGGATGGGACAAGGCAAAGAAATGGGCATATTTTGTCATGCTATCAACCACGACAAAGATAGTGTCCTTACCCTTAGGCAATCCACCAATGAAATCCATGGATATATCCGCCCAAACGTTGGTTGGAATAGGAAGGGGCTGCAATAGACCCACAGGGGAGAGGGTGGAGTGTTTGTTGCGTTGACACACGTCACATTGCCGCACAAACTCCATGATAGAATTCTTCATACCTTCCCAATATAAGACCGCAGAAATGCATTTGTAGGTGCGGAAGAAACTTGAATAACCCCCCACCTTGAACAGATGAAATTCCTGGAGCAGTTTAGGAATCCACTTGGAAGATTTTGCAATCACCAATCTTCCCTTGTACATAAGTCTGCCCCCTTTGACCTTGAACCCGGCATACGTGTCCTTGCCTTGCAACAAACATTGCAAAATCCTTTTCAGTTTATCATCCTGGAGAGCTTCTGATTTCAAATCACCCCATGCAGTCGTGGATATCACTGATATAACAGAAAAGTGAGGCTTGCAAGACAACGCATCAGCCACTCAATTGTCCTTGCCGACCTTATATCGGATTTCGAATTTATACCCCGTTAACTTAGAAACCCATTTGTGTTGCTCCTCACCTCCAATACGCTGATCAAGCAAATACTTGAGGCTCTTTTGGTCCGTATAGACAACAAACTGCTGCCCAAGTAAATAATGGCGCCATCGTTGAACGGCAAACACAATGGCCATAAGTTCCGATTCGTAAACCAACTTGGATTGAGCCCTCTCAAAAAGTTTGTGACGCATGTAAGCAATCAGTCTCCCATCTTGCATGAGGACAGAACCAAGACCCTTGCCCAAAGCATCCGTTTCCAAAGCAAAGGGTTTCGAAAAATTGGGAGCAACCAGAAAAGGGACCGAGATCATAGCTGCCTTCAAGGAGTCAAATGCAGATTGGGCCTTCGGACTCCACAGGAAACTGTCTTTCTTCAGTAATTGAATCAAAGGATGTGCAATACTACCATAACCCTTCACAAAACGCCGGTAATAGCCGATCAAACCTAGAAAACCCCACAAACCCCACAGGTCCTTTGGCACCGGCCAATCCGTCATGTCCCTAATTTTCTTAGGGTCAGCAGCCACACCATTAGCGGAAATAATATGGCCTAAGTACTCAATATGTCCCTGGTCCAAACAGCACTTCTTCTTATTCACCAAGCGCTGATTCTCACGAAGGATTTCAAAGATGATATGGAGATGTTCGTGGTGCACCTCACGATCAATGCTACAGATCAAAATGTCATCAAAGAACACCAGAGCAAATTTTTGCAAGTAAGGCTCAGCACTTTGTTCATCAATGCTTGAAAGGTAGAAAGGAGCATTAGTAAGCCCAAAGGGCATCACAAGGAATTCGTAATGTCCTTCGTGGGTACAAAATGCAATTTTGGGGATATCCTCTTCCTTCATGCAGATTTGATGATAACCCGACTTCAAATCCAACTTAGAAAAAATAGTGGCGCCACCAATTTCTTCCAGGAGTTCATCAATAATAGGAATAGGGAACTCATCAAGCACAGTGATCTTGTTTAAAGCCCAATAATCAACACAAAATCTCCTTTTTCTTAACCAATATAACTGGGCTAGAAAAGGGACTAGTGCTAGGTCTGATTATATCAACATGCAACATTTCTTCAACTATCTTTTCAATTTCAGTTTTCTAATAGCGAGGGTACCTATAAGGCCTAATGTACCGTATATCCACACCTTCCTTGAGGACAATAGCATGGTCATGAGCCCGGTGAGGAGGCAGCCCTATAGGTGGTTAAAATAGACCATCAAATTGTTGTAGCAAGGATTGAGTAGCACCCGAACGATCACTTTCAGCCAGCTGCGAATTAGTGGTGTAAAACAGAATAGGATATAGTAATAGAGAGAGATGAGAAGAGTCTAGAAGGAAATCACTGAATCTCAGAGTAATATGACAATACCAGAGGGATATGCATCAATTCCCTGGAAGTATGTATTATGTATATGAAACATATGAAAGGAAGATAGCAAGTAGCATTCGAGAGGCTACCACTCTCCCAATTTCCTATTTCATTCCTAATTCCAGAATCATCTCTCCCCAAATCTTCCAGCTCATCTTAAATAACAGATATCCCATATTCTCTCTCCTCTAACAGAATTACAACTCTTTCCCCACATCACGTATCCAACACAAGCACCCACACCAAAGGGTCCCACCTAATTTCCCATATCAGTCACCTTCTGCTTACCTTTCCTACTATAAGTGTATGTAAATGGGGCTATTTTTCCACTATTACCCTGCTCTCCTTCAAGTATTTCAACTACATTTTCCTTTTCCTTATCACTTGGGTACATAACAATACCCCCCACTTGAAGATTCACCTTGTCCTCAAGGTGGAAAGAGGGAAATGTCTCTTGAATCTTCGCAGCCAACTCCCAGAAGTTCTCAAATTCCGGTAAATCGAGCCATTTAATGAGAACCTACGGAGTGCCCTTGCTGTCCAATCTCTGTAAGAACTGGTATCTATTGAAAATAACTTGCTGAATATACTGATTATTATTGATGAAAAACCAAATCCCAGTGGGAGATATCAGTGCAGAACATAAACTGCGAATAAGGAAAATAACGAATAAAAATCCTGGGAATTAATGGATCCCTTGGTCCCCTGTTTTCTGTCTATTTTTTTGCCTACCTTCCACCTCTCCAAGGAGTCTCACTCATACACGGTGAGAGAGAATCATGGGTGGCTATTATTTCTTCCTAATATCTCTTCTTTCCTAAAAAAGCTTAACTGATTTATTCTTTACTGATTTGTTAACAAACAGATCAGATTTTATTGCTAACTAATTCAGATATTATTCTGAATTAATTCCCTTCCTAATACGGCTCCTTCTTCTTGAGTAGTGTAGAGGAAAAGGAATTATTTCCTTTCCTTTCTAAGCAGATGCTGTTACCACACTTGGAGGGTGTGTAACAATCTCACAGCCAAAACCATGTAAAAAATACATTTGATGGAAGTTTTATTCTGTATTAGCTCACAGAAATTCCATACAGCAGGGATCTAATCTCACTCTGTGTATAGGAGAAAGATCTATTATTTCATTACACAACCCCACTAACTCAAGTCATAACATTTTATCATTCTATCCTATCATAAATCATGTATGTAATGTAAATACATTTCTCAATACCAATCTTCTTAGTCAGGGGAAGAGAAAAGAAAAAGAAAAAAAAAATAGAAAAAAGAAGCCAATATTGCCAACAAATCGAAAAATCAGCCCAAAATCAAATTCTGGACTCGAATGTAAAGAAACAAAGCAAAAGGCATTGGAGCCACAAAACAAATTAACATATCCAACAATTTCATTATTATTTTTTTTACAAAATGAAATATGAAAATGGTAAATTGATTACCTTCCAGCACGGTTCCAAAGACAATGTTCTTGTTATCGAGGTCGGGGCAAGGGCCGGGTCCCGTGGTGATCAAGAACTCAACGTTCCGGTAACCGGGGTCGAGCTTGATCTCATCCTCGTCGTCGTTTTCGGACAGCGACAGCGAAACGACGCCAGGCCTCGAGTGTGTCAGCGCGAAGGCCCTGGAATCGACGGTCTCCGTGTTCCGGGCGAGGTCGTGGGGCGGCCGGACCTCGCCCTTGTCAGGCCGGCCCTGACGGCCGGCGAGGAAGTAGCGGCCGGGGAAGATCTTGTGAACGAGGGTGTTCTTGTAGGAGGAGCCGGTGGAGTTGGATCCGAGGCACATGGACTTGAAGTTGGAGACGGTAAGCGGGACGAGGTTGCCGTAGAGGCCGACGACGAGGCGGCCGAGTGGGGTGGAGTCGGCACAGAGGGAGGCAAGGTTGTCGCCGAGAGTGCGGCTGGGGAGGAAGTAGTTGGGGCAGAGACTGAAGTCCATGAAGACGCGGTCGGTGATGGTGGGGTTGGGAGGCTGGGGTGGTTGGGGATTGGTGGAGGAGAGGGAGGGGGAGGAAGGGAGGGTGAGGGTGGTGGTGGTAGTGGAGAGGAGGAGAAGGGAGCGGCGGGTGAAGTGGGGATTGTGGGTGGGGTGGTGGTGGTGGTGGTGGTGGTGGAGGATGCGAGAGAGTGGGGTTGAGGTTAGACAGTAGCCCATGAAGGCGAAGTGAGCATGTTTCGGTTATGCGGCGGAGAAGATGGGAGAGTGAGAGTGGGGTCTACCTACCATCGACTGGATAGAAGATGTATGAATTAAGAAATTGCCAACAAATAACAAAAGATTTACAATAAGAAATTGCCAACAGATATTTTACAAGTATGTTTTTTAAAATATGACAAATTTTTGTAATATGTATATGATACAATATTTATTATTGTATGGGCAATGGTATTAAAATCGCCATAATGCATGGTGTAACATCCCGATTTTTCCGTTAGAGAAATATTCGTAAAATATAAATAATTAATTAATTTTCTAAGCATGATTAGGGAATTAAGATGGAAAATTTTAGCTAAAATGTCCCTAGAAATTTGGACGTGTCGCGGTAGAAAATTCGGCAGACAACCGAACAGCCGTTGTTCGCCGATGAAATTTGGCACGCAAAACGGTGTACGTGAAAATAATCCCCCGGAGAAAAATTCACAAACACCTTCAAACATTAATACCCTTAGGTAGGTGGGAATTAGAGGATCACGACGGTTCAAACGGAATATTTTTCGGACGACCATGCGCGACGCACCGAGACTGCGAGCGATAAAACACGAGCGAACCGGGACTGGGAGAAATTAAAATCTCCTCAGCTGATTAGAGAAGGCTGCACGTTTTTTTTAGAGTTTTTGGTCAAAAATATCCCTTAAATTAAGCTTCCAAAATGTCATTCACCATACCTCATCAAATCATAGCCCATACTTTCCACTATTCACCTTTTTTTAATTAAATTCCAAAATTATCAAATTTCTCTCCCTCAAATCAGCCTTGGCTGAACCCTCTCTTTCATTTCTCTCTAAAATTTTTCATCTCCTTCAAAACTCCATAGCCATTCTTCTAGCAAGCTTCAAGAACACCACATTGCTCCTAAGGAAAAACAAGCATTCTTGCTACCATTTTCTTCTCTAAAAACCGAACCCCACAAGCCCCAAGTTCCCTCATCTCATTCTCATTTCTTTCACTAAAAATCTAGAGGAGAACTCTCATCTTGTTCTCTCTAGAAAACTCAAGCCATTCCTCAAGAACACAAGCACATCAAGCTCATTCTTAAGGAAGCAAGCAAGTGGTGCTCCAACACCTTGGAGGCTTCTTGTCAACACTCACACCACCAACCAAGGACTCTTTGGAAGTGGGTAACTTAGGCTTTCACTCATTCTTTAGTGCTCTTGAGCTCATGAATGATTTTGTATGTTTATGTGTGTTTTATGTTTATGTGTTATATGCTTAATGCCTTGAAATATTTTGTTATAATGTGATAATGTAAAGCAAAGTTAGAGCATGGCTAGAGGTTGAAATGATGTGAGAAACTATGTATGTTTGAGTGGAAAGTACATGGAAGAGTTTGAGAAAAGGTGACATAGAACAAAAATGAGGTTTTTGGCATAAAAGGGCAAAATGGTCATTTCGGGATTTTTGGGTATTTAGACTAAAAATCTGGGTTTCTTTTTATGAAAAATGGGTTTAGAGGTATCAAAAACCTTAGGGTCAAGTCTTGAGTCCATTGGGTTATGGAGAAATAAAATTTCAAAGAAAAATCGGTTTTTCGGACAAAAATGGCATTTTGAGCAAAAAAGGGCAAATCTGTAATTTTGGGTATTTAGACTAAAAATCTGGGTTTATTATTATGAAAAATGGGTTTAGAGGTATCAAAAACCTTAGGGTCAAGTCTTGAGTCCATTGGGTTATGGAGAAATAAAATTTCAAAGAAAAATCGGTTTTTCGGACAAAAATGGCATTTTGAGCAAAAAAGGGCAAATCTGTAATTTTGGGTATTTAGACTAAAAATCTGGGTTTATTATTATGAAAAATGGGTTTAGAGGTATCAAAAACCTTAGGGTCAAGTCTTGAGTCCATTGGGTTATGAAGGAATAAAATTTCAAAGAAAAATCGGTTTTTCGGACAAAAATGGCATTTTGAGCAAGAAAGGGCAAATCTGTAATTTTGGGTATTTAAACTAAAAATCTGGGTTTATTATTATGAAAAATGGGTTTAGAGGTATCAAAAACCTTAGGGTCAAGTCTTGAGTCCATTGGGTTATGAAGGAATAAAATTTCAAAGAAAAATCGGTTTTTCGGACAAAAATGGCATTTTGAGCAAGAAAGGGCAAATCTGTAATTTTGGGTATTTAAACTAAAAATCTGGGTTTATTATTATGAAAAATGGGTTTAGAGGTATCAAAAACCTTAGGGTCAAGTCTTGAGTCCATTGGGTTATGAAGGAATAAAATTTCAAAGAAAAATCGGTTTTTCGGACAAAAATGGCATTTTGAGCAAGAAAGGGCAAATCTGTAATTTTGGGTATTTAAACTAAAAATCTGGGTTTATTATTATGAAAAATGGGTTTAGAGGTATCAAAAACCTTAGGGTCAAGTCTTGAGTCCATTGGGTTATGAAGGAATAAAATTTCAAAGAAAAATCGGTTTTTCGGACAAAAATGGCATTTTGAGCAAGAAAAGGCAAATCTGTAATTTTGGGTATTTAAACTAAAAATCTGGGTTTATTATTATGAAAAATGGGTTTAGAGGTATCAAAAACCTTAGGGTCAAGTCTTGAGTCCATTGGGTTATGAAGGAATAAAATTTCAAAGAAAAATCGGTTTTTCGGACAAAAATGGCATTTTGAGCAAGAAAGGGCAAATCTGTAATTTTGGGTATTTAAACTAAAAATCTGGGTTTATTATTATGAAAAATGGGTTCAGAGGTATTAAAAACCTTAGGGTCAAGTCTTGAGTCCATTGGGTTATGGAGAAACAAAATTTCAAAGAAAAATCGGTTTTTCGGGCAAAAACATAACATGTAAAATGCTGTTCATATTAATTTTGCATGTGCTTGTATGCCTTATGATAAATTATGTTAGAAATGCTATGTTAGGACTTAGGAGATGATTCTGAAGGGTCCTGTGACCTGGACTAGCTTAGTATATGATGATGTATGATGAGCATGTCATGAGGTATGTTTATGATGAGTGCATGAAGTATTTGTATAATGATGTATGTGGAGCATTGCATGTAGAATATGTAGGTTAGGAAAGGTTGTGCTATCATGCATCATGAGAACTAGAAGTTAATCACGTAAAGTTTAAAGAGCATAATTGAACCTTAGGGAACAAGTATGTAGCTATGTGGTAGGAAGCATTTCTCTTGGCGGACACGCCCCTCACCAATCCCCCCAAGGGGTGGACCGGTTAATGATGATGAAAGAAAAGAAAGAAAGAAAGAAAGAAAGTAAAGAAAAGATGAATGAGAAAGGGTGACGTCACACCTAAAGTTATGAGATGATGATGTATGAGTCCAATGCTTGGTTGCGTCGCAAGGGCCAACCCCCGCCTCCTACCTAGTGGAGGTTAGCCCACTTGATTGGCGGCGATGGACACTAGACCCCATCGGTGGTTAGCAACCACTCTGGTGTGAGCGCAGCTGGGTCGTCAGTCAAGTTGGGAACAGAAGTGGTTGTAGTCGTTTGGCCACGACTACATGAGCGAAGGACTAGAGAAAGAGCGCTAACCCGGGCAAGCCGGTATGCGTAAGAAAAAGAATGAGAAGACGCTAACCCGGGTAAGCCGGTATGCGTAAGAAAAGGAAAGAAGGACGCTAACCCGGGCAAGCCGGTATGCGTAAGAGAACCCCATGCATAAATTATGAAATGAATGTGTATGAACGATGTGATGAACAAGTATATGATGCATGAGTATATGATGATATATGAGTATGTAATGTATCAGTATATAAGGATGTATGTCTATGTAGTCGTCAAGAGAACGCTCGAGACGACCTATGTATATACGCGAAGTAAAGATAATAAGCACGAGAACTTAGATAAAAAAGACTAGTTCCCCAGTCACCTAGTAAAGTAGATAAAGCCGTTCAGGACTTAGGCCAGATAATAATCAGTAGGATATTAGTATGCATGTTCACTTAGAAACACCTGAGCGGCCGGTTGATAAGTGAGTTAAAAGGATCCCCCGACGCCAAGGTAAACCACTGAGGACGAATGTTCTCACCCCCACTCACTTATACTTCCAGGGGTAGACGTGAGCTATGAGGAGCACCAAGAGGATCAGGAAAGAACAGAGGACAAGCTACCGATGACGGACGGACAGATCTTCAAGGCTATGAAGACATGCTTAGTTGGTTATGCGATGGACGAACTTTTATTATGTGTATAGATGATTATAACATGTACATATACTTTATTATAATATTATATGATTGGTTGTACTTATCTGTGAAGGACCAGGTACTTGCTTAGGTAAATAATTATGCTATGAATGACTATTGGTTGTAAGCCTCAAGCTCTATCGTTTGTCTTATATACTTTGATTCACACATGGCTCATATTTCGTAATTATGCACTCAGTAGAAAAGTTTTAAATTGGTCCATATTTTCCTCAATCAAGTATTTTCGAAAAAGTAATAAGGGACTATAAGTATTTCCACCAAGTGATTAACAACCTAGTGAGCATTGCGTACTACTCGAGGGTATGCAGTTAGCTAGGGTGTTACACATGGCGATTTCAATACCATTTAAAAAAAAATTAGGATGTACTGAAATCATTATAGGAGTGGCGATTTCAATAATCACAAGACTTGAAATTGCTATAACTGACGTCGATTTCAGCCCTTTTTATCTTTTTTTTAAATTCTGAAATCACCCTACACTGGCAATTTCAATTTTTTGGCCCACACATTTGTAAAATTCATATCTAATCCATTTTTTGAACAACAATTATGTTATAAGCCATGCAAAAAGTCAATGCCCCTTTATTTTCTCTCTTTAATTTATTCTCTTTTAATTTTGATGGCATTGCTAGAAAATTTACTCAAATAAAACATGAAAAAGTTCAAATTTTTATAATAAATTAATTATAAAGTTGTTCTCAAAAAATAAATCAATTTCATCATGAAGGGAATCAATTTAAATTGATTCCTTGTAACTCTAGATTTTTTTTAATTTAAAGTCAATTTAAATTAATTTTGAACTTTTTTAAAAAATAATTTAAAAAAAAAGTTGATTTGAATCGTCTCTTAAAATGTTAAAAATAAATATTCATATATGCATATGTAAAGTACATTATGTGCATATAATGTATGGTGAGTAGACATTTTAGTATATTGATTTTATTTTTAATATTGATTGATTTAGAAATTTGCAAAATCATCTACTAATTATTAATACTTATTGATTTTGATTTTTATTGATTCTAAACAATCGTCTTAATCTTAATTATGTTTTTTGGCGACAATTTGTTAAAAAAAAGTTAAAAAAAGATTGACGAGTTTGTAGTACTAATTGAGTTTTTTTAATTGATTTTTTTTTAATATCGATTGATTTATAAATCTACAAAATCAACTATTGATTATTTATAATTACTAATTTTGATTTATTATGATCGATTTTGATTTATTATGAGATTTTAGTCTTTTTTTTTTTCCTTCTAACTGACCAAAAAAAAACCAAACCTTATAACACACTACAAATGAGCATGTACTATTTATAGATGTGATTTTGGACACAGGACACATAAGTCGATTTAAATAGACTTCCACAGAAGTCTATTTAAATCGACTTCTAATTTTATAAAAACTAAAAAAATTGGAAGTAGATTTAAATTGATTTTCAATTGTATAAATAAAATTCAAGTAACAAAGGGAATCGATAATTGACTCCCTTTATAATGAAAACTATTTATTTTGAGAACAACTTTGCAATTGGTTCATTTGAGGAAAGTGCTATGTTTATTTTATTTTGATAAAAAATCTCATTGCCTCTTTAATGATAACTTTTAATTACAAAATAAGGCAAAAGCTTTAATGCACCTTGTAACTTTGGTATTCGATGCTCCTTGTGTCCTAGGGTGGACCACATACCTTCGCAACCGCTTGTATCCTGTTAGTAGAGGGTAAAGTCAGAAACTTTCCCATTTTTAAACATTTATAATTTTTTTTAACACATTTCACTAATTACAACCAAGTTCTTCGTCATCATCGCCCTCAGCTTATCCCCAGCCAACTTCACATTGTCCTTCTTGATTTTTCCATTTTGTTCATATTAAAAATGCAAACTAATATTCGAAGGAAATGCCAATATCTCATCAACCAACACCTTCCAGAATCCAAACATTTTACTTTGTGTTTCTAGATTCAACCTCTTTTTTTTTCTTCTGTTTTTTCTTCTTGTAAGGCTCTCCTATCAACCAGTCCAAAAAATTCAAACTTACTTTATGTTTCAAAACTCATTTTCTTCCTTTTTTTTTTCTAACTATGCAAAGGAAAAAAGTGTTACTTCTATATCTTCTTCTTCTACAGATTCTTCTACTATGGTAGTCGCTCTTTAGACTTTTTTTAATTAAAAAAATGCTTGATTTTGATTTTAAATTACTTGTTTGGTCCAATTGAGTGTTACTTGCAAAATTTATTCTTAGGGAGACCATACCAAAAAGTGTCTTGTGTAACATCCCACTTTTTTCTTAAGAGGAATTTCGCATAATTAATATTTACAAGTCAGTTAGTGAGACTGAAGAGTTAAGTTAATTTAATTAATACATATAAAAGACACTAAATATAATAAATTATCATGGAGATAACATTATGCTTGAGAACATTAACATAACGTAAACACCTAATGTCAATATATTTCTGAAATTAGTTGTAAAATAAATGTTAATTTTTACAAAATGATAAATCACGACCACAAAATAACTAATGAAGTTGATTATGAAAGTTACCAAAATATAGTATGTATACCTCACATCTTAACCTTTGTATAATACTAAGAGAATTATTATGGAGATCTAATTAATGTTATAAGAGGTAAAATGTATTACTAAATATTTATTTTAATAATAAAGTAATAAAACACTTTATTTTAAGTCTTGAAAACAATATTGCGAGTTGATGTAATAATGTATATACAAATAAATAGTGTTTATATTGATGCTAAAGAATATATGATTAAAGATATACATAGATTATATATACATGGATATAATTATAAATATGATAATAAATTTTAAACTATCAATAAAAATATGAGGTAATAGTATATATATAAAATGGATATAAATAACAATAGATAGAAAGGTAAATATGATTGTAACATATGAAGTAAATTAATAATAAATGATAAACAATAAATTATAAATAATAAGTGTACATGTGATAATATAATAGATTGCAAACTTAAATAAGTATAACAAAAATAAATAATATAGGCATAACATATCGCAAAGTGAATATAGTACATCAATAGTAATAATAAACGTATGACTATAAGGATGTATACATAGTAAATGTGTAATGATCTTTATTATGCATATTTATACATATTAAAATTAAGTCGTGTGACTATAATTTTAATAATTTAATTATTATAAAATAATAATTAAATAGTTATATATATATCATAATTAAAAATGTATTATAACAGTGTGTAATTGGAAAACTATAGTAAAAATGAGATATTATGTACATGAATGTAATTATATGCAAATGATAAAATGGTGTTGATATAATAGCATAAGATATGATATAAACTGTAATGAAGTGAGCAAACATGTAATAATGATTATACAAAAATGCTCCATGTACACCCAATATCCATNAAAGTGATAGAGTATGGATGCATGTGATGAATAGAGGGAAATTGTTAAGGATGAATTATAATATATGGTAGAACTAATTAAATAGTAAAAAAGTAAAAAGGTAAATAGGTAGTGAATATGAAATATTACAAATGTGGAAATGTTAGGAATATGCATAACGAATATAAAGTACGTTGTAAATAATAATATATAGCGTAATATCTTTTTCTCAATTCGGGGTCATTTCCATAGTTGCGAAGCACCCGAATAACAATTTTGACTGCTCGCATAATCCTGCGAGCCCCAAAGTTAATTATCATCCCTCGCCAGGATTTAAATCATGTGTTAAAGGTATCATTAAGGCACACTTTTATAAAAGTTGACTCAAGAGTATCCTTAATTAATTTAATTTTCTCATTAGAAAAATTATTAGATGATGTCCTTATGCTAGAAAAATTTTATAGGATCCCTGTCAAATCACCACGCATATATGGCGACACGCCGCCACACATACATACATGAAAAAAATTAAAGAGACAAAATACACAGAAACACACGGTTAAGGACATGCAGCACAAAATCTGCTCACATGACCAAAGACACATGCCTTGAATCAAGGACAAGCAAATGACATGTAAGTGCACAAGTCACCAAAGGCTATGCATGGTGACACATTGCACGGCTAGTTTTTTTTGCATGATTGGACAAGGAAACACTTGCATGCCTTCCACCTATGTATAGTGTAACACCCTAGGTTAGCAGCTTGTGCTTAAGTCATAATCTGCGCCTGCTAGGTTGTTATCTACTGTGTGAGAATACTGGTAATCCCTAGTTTCTTTTAGAAAATAGTTTAGTTATCTCAAATTAAGGACCTGTATTTTTTTTTTTTGCATGTATCGTTTGGCAGTAAAGTAGAGCCAGTCGTCGGAACTATACCATACGTTCCATACAGATGAATAATGCGAATAATAAATGATCGCGGGCAGCATTAATCATACATAACTCAGATCAAACAATCAAATACAAGGCTGGATAGGGTCCAGAAAAGCGATACATATACATATACCACAATACTATATACAAAGTAATAGTTATACATTGTTCTGGTCTGTACATAATTAACTACCCCTACTACATCATATGCACCATATATAGTAACTACTGTAACATCCCACATTTTTCCCTCAGTAGAAATTCGTAAAAATAAATAAAATAATTTATAAATGAACTTGGAAAGGAGAAAAATAATAGTGATGCCTCCCTTAGTGAAAAGTTCCCTAAACAACTGTTCATAGAGCCCTTTGTAGGAGTTGACCTGTCGAGGTCAGTAGAAATTATTCCGTTGGGAATTTCCAAATTCTGCTGATACTCAAATGATTCCTCTCGACCTCTAGAGATGGATGGAAAACCTAAAGTGTCGGTAACACGGAAATCGGTTCAGTTTCGGACGATTCCGCAGACACTAAAACAGCTCCGTTTAGCGTGTAGAATCGAGCAGAGAGCCCGAAGTCTCTGGAAACCCCACCGGTACCAGGGAAAAGTCTCAGACACCTTAGAATAGTCCCATGGCCCCATTGGGAAAGTCGGGAAGTGACGAAACCGCGAGCGGAATAGCGGTCTACAGTCATCGGGGCTCGATGACGTGTTAAAAGTACTGTGAAAAATAATCCTCCGGATAAAAATTCACAAATGCCTTAAACCAATAATATTCCCATGTAGGGGGAAAATAGAAGATCACGACGGTATAAGCAGAATATTTTTCGGACGACCGTGAGCGACGCACCGGCACTGAGAGCGATAAAACACGAGCGAAATGGGACCGGGAGGCGGTCAAAAATGGGCAGCCCATGTGATGGAATCAGATTACAAGAGAAATTAATTTAAAATTCAAATACTATTCATTGATGTGACATATGGATTATCTTTTTAATTAATTAATTATTAAAGAAAATAGAAAAGGGCAAAATTGTAAATAAGCATGGGGGCAAAAAGGTAATTTTCAGGGCAGGATTTTGGCTATAAATAGCCACCCCATATGCAGAAATTTTCAAGAGAGAATTCTCTCTGGAACTAGAGGAAACTCTGCCCATGTGCGCCGCGGTTACCCTGCAGAAACTCTACCGGACGCTTGGACCGTGCTCAAGGCTTGGAAGACTACTCTCCCCCATCCTTCTCCTCACCGAATCAGCCTCAAGAAAGTGGGTAACTCTAGTTTCTCACCTCCTTGGTGGTTGTGTTTGATTATGTGTATGTGTATGCTTCTATGTTTATGTATGTTTATGTATGTTAGAACTCTGGTTAGGATAGGGAGATGATTCTGAAGGGTCCTGTGACCTGGATTAGATAGGTTTTATGATAGTTGGAATATGTGTGAGAACCTCAAGAAGTGGCCATGAGAAAGGAGGAAGAGAAAGGGATGAAAATCATGCACTCGGTTTCAGCCTCGCCTAGGTACCGCTGAGCGGCGTGCATCAGAAACATGTTTTTAAAAACGTGAACTCCAGGACGCTGAGCGGTCAGAAGGACCTGCTGAGCAGCCTGAAGGTCACTAAGGATAAGGATAAGGATGGAAAAAGACATTCTGAAAACCGAGCCCAAGCCCGCTAAGCGAAAGAAGTTACCGTGAGCGATGAAGCTCTCACCGCTGAGCGATGAGGCTCCTATTGCTGAGCGATATAAGCTTAGACCGCTGAGCGAACAAGAGGTTCTGCTGAGCGGCCTGAGACCAGAATGTCTTATGAAAGCTGTCTTGAGGCACATAATCCAACAAGTTATAATTTAAAGGGTTAATTAAGTTTTTAGTCCCTGTAAAATTGAAAAGTTTGGTTTTAGTCCCTATTAGGGGTGTCAAAACGGGCGGGCCCGGCCCGTTAAGGCCCGGCTCGTTAAGNAGGCCCGCGGGCCTAAACGGGCCGGGCCAAAAATATGCATATTTTTCAAGCCCGGCTCGTTTATGGTCGGTTTGCGGGCCTAAACGGGCCGCCCGCCAGCCCATTTATTTTTAAAAAAATATTAAAAATTTTAAAAAAATCAACAAATTTCAAAAAAAAGTTCAAAAAATTCAATAAAAATTATTTAAAAATTATTTAAAAATTATTTTTTAAAAATTAACGGGTAAACGGGCCAGCCCGCGGGCCAAACGGGCTGGGCCTAAACGGGCCAGGCTTAAACGGGCCGGTCTAATTTTTTTTCAAATTTTCGCGGGCCTATTTTTTGCATGTAAAACCCGTCCATTTAACCGGATAAACGGGCAGGATAAACGGGCCGGGCCAATTTTGACAGCCCTAGTCCCTATATAGAAGTTTTAGTCCCTGCAAAATTTAAAAGTTTGGTTTTAGTCCCTAGAGTTGTATGAAAGTTGACTGTGCTGACGTGGACGCGTCAGGTGCTGACGCGGACGCGTCAGGTGCTGACGCGGCGCTGATGCTAGGACGTACCTTCGAACAGCTCAGGATAGGCTCGCCGCATATCTGCTTCCAGCTCCCAAGTCTGGTCCTCACAAGCTCCATTTTCCCACATGACGCACACTATCTTGACCTCCTTATTCCCCGTTGTGCGAGTCTTTCGGTCTATGATGCGTCGAGGTGTCATCGGTAGGGATAGATCTTCCCTTGGTTGCACTTGGTCTGACTCCAAAACGTGATCCGGCGATGCATGGTACTTCCTCAGTTGGGAGACATGGAACACGTTATGGACATAAGCTAAATGCGGCGGAAGAGCTACTCGATAAGCAACCGGTCCAATTCGCTGAAGAATCTGAAACGGCCTTATGAATCTTGGACTCAGTTTTCTGACCTTGAGGGATCTTCCAAGTCCCGTAGCTGGTGTGATCTTCAAGAACACGTGCTCCCCTTCTTGGAATTCCAACGGCTTCCTCCTAGTGTCAGCGTAACTCTTCTGATGATCTTGGGCTGCCTGAATTCTCGCTCGAATTGTCTTGACCTCATTTTTCTGCTTCCCTGATCTCATCCGTAGTACAATTCCAGAACTTGGCTCCTTCATGCTAGGACAATGGAGATTGGCATTTTCGCCCATACAGAGCTTCAAAAGGAGCCATGCCGGTACTCGCCTGATAACTGTTATTGTATGAAAATTCGACTAAGGGCAACATCTCGTCCCAATAGCCGGGTAAGTCTAATGCACAAGCTCGCAACATATCTTCCAGAACATGAATCGTCCTCTCCGACTGTCCGTCGGCCTGTGGGTGATACGCTGTGCTAAGGCATAGCTTCGTCCCATAAGCTTTCTCAAACGCTGTCCAAAATCGCGAAGTGAATCTGGGGTCTCTGTCTGAGATAATTGATGGTGGGATCCCATGTAGCTTCTCCAAGGAATAGTTCATTCGCACCAGAATGAAATGCGCGGACTTGGTTAGGCGGTCCACGATGACCCAAATAGCATCTACTCCCCCAGTCGTCCGAGGCAATCCAGAGAAGAAGTCCATTGTTATGCCCTCCTACTTCCACTCAGGTATCTCTGGTGGAGTAAGTAGTCCGTGCGGCTTCTGATGTTCAATCTTCACCTTCTGACATGTCACACACCTCTCTACCCAGTCTGCCACATCTCTCTTTATTCCCGCCGGCCACCAGAACATCTGTTTCAAATCCTGGTACATCTTAGTCATTCCTGGGTGAATGGTGAAATGACTTCTATGAGCCTCTCGAAGGATATCAGCACGTAACTCTCCTTCATTCGATATACAGAGGCGTTGATTAAACCATAGGAGACAATCCGGTCCAAAGACGGCTTCTTTCATCTTCCCCGCTTGCACGGTCTTCACTAAATCTAGCCAGGCATCATCAGTGCAGTTCCGTTGTGCTTCCGCGATCCTGATCCGGAACTCACTAGTAACCTGAATCTTCCAAAATCGGATGCTAATTGGTTGGCGGGTAAACCCCAAGTCGAGATCTCAAAAACTCTCAATCAGTTCCTGTTCCTTTATCATCAACCAAGCCGCATGCAGCGACTTCCTACTCAAGGCATCGGCTACCACATTAGCTTTCCCTGGATGGTAGTTCAACCCGAAATCATAATCCTTTAGAAATTCCATCCAGCGACGCTGCCTCATGTTTAGCTCCTTCTGATCAAACAAATACTTGAGGCTTTTATGGTCTGAGAATACCTCGAAGCGTACACCGTACAGGTGATGTCTCCAGATCTTAAGAGCAAAAACCACAGCTGCGAGCTCTAGATCGTGCGTGGGATAGTTCGCTTCGTGTGTCCTCAGCTGCCTAGAAGCAAAGGCCACCACTTGACGGTGCTGCATTAGCACACATCCTAATGTGAAGAAGACTCTTCCTCTGACCATTGATGGCGTGATTTTGATGTCGACAACAACACCAACAAAAAGCAGAAAAAGGGAAGACTCGATCAAGATCAAAGAACCTCAAGGCTCAAGCTGCACATCATTAAAGGTTCAAGATTTAATCCTAGTATCAATAGTTAGCACATGTTAAGATATTAAAGGTCAATGGCTCAAAGTTTTTCAACA
>QANU01115918.1:1419-21489 GCA_003254905.1 Nissolia schottii | reverse complement strand
CTTCCAACCTCTAAAGAGTTCGCAACCGAACTTATTATGCGAAATCTTTGCTAAGGGAAACCTTGGATGTTACACTCAGCGGTCTGGGCCTAGTTTTCAAAATATATTCCATCCCAAGTCCACGGGACCTATGGCCGCTCAGCGGTACCTATGGCCGCTCAGCGCCATGGAGTCCACGTGTCAAAAATATTTTCTATTCCCTTCGCTCAGCTGTTTCCAGGTCTCGCTCAGCGGTTCATGAGGCCGCTTAGCGATACCTGGGCGAAACTGAAACATAATGTTTTGTTTTCTTTCCTTTCTTTTCCTCTTTTCCCATGGATGCTCCTTGAGGTTCTCACACATATTCCAACCATCAAAATCCTATCTAGTCCAGGTCACAGGACCCTTCAAAATCACTCTTAAATCCTAGCATAGGTTCTAGCATACATACAAACATAAAAACATACACACACATAAACACATAACAAGTAACAATCTACCAAAGAGGTGAGTAAACTAGAGTTACCCACCTTTGGGAGGCTGTTTGGTGACGAGAGAGGCGTAGGAGAGTAGTCCTCTAAGCCTCGAGCACACTTCGAGCTTCCGGCGGAGTCTTTGCAGTGTAACCGCGGCGCACACGGCACAGTTTCCTCTAGTTCCAAAGAGAATTTCTCTCTTGAAAATTTCTGCATATGGGGTGGCTATTTATAGCCAAAATCCTGCCCCTAAAAATTACCTTTTTACCCCTATGCATATTTACAATTTTGCCATTTTCTATTTTCTTTAATAATTAATTAATTCTAATGATAATCCATATGTCACATCAATGAATAGTAATTGAATTTTATATTATTTCCCTTGCAATCTGACTCCATCACGTGGGCTGCCCATTTTTTTGCTTTCTCCCGATTCCGTTTCGTCGTGTTTTATCGCTCGCAGTGCCGGTGCGTCGCTCACGGTCGTCCGAAAAATATTCTGCTTGTACCGTCGCGATCCTCTAATTTTCCCCTACATGGGAATATTATTGCTTTAAGGAATTTGTGCATTTTTCTCCGGAGGAGTATTTTTCACAGATACCTTTGACCCGTTAGCTCCTGCCGGTGTCTGAACAGGACTGTTCCGCTGGCGCTAAAATCAGTTCGGTTTTGGACAATTACGCAGACACTAGAACGATCCCGTTTGGCCCCGTTTAGCCAGTAGAATTGAGCAGAGGGCCTCAAGACTCTGGAAATCATACCTTTTGGAGGAAAACATTTTAAGATGCCTTAGAGTAGCCCAAAACCTCATTAGGAAAAATGGACGAGAACGGGCGATCGTGGAATCTGTGAATCTACAAAAGGTGTTCATGGAGAGACGACAGATTCACAGATGATGCAATGACAACACTGTAAACAGTGGCTGTGCAGAGGGATTTCGAACATTGGATTCCTGTGTAACAATACATATATATCAACATCAACATAGTCATTTATGGCATATATATGATTCTTCTCTACATTCAAGAACATTCAAACCGTTAGATCACTTGTCTTACTTAAAACCAACATTACCAAAAGCTTTGCGTTGAGATTAATTGATGACTTCTTTGCATATATGTACTGTTTAACTCATTGTTGCAGTGGCATTTTGTAACATCCCATTTTTTTCTTAGTGAGAATTTCCCTAAATAACTGTTTGCAGAGCCTTTTGTATAAGATAACATGTAGAGGCTAGTAGAAATTATTCTGTTTGGTTTTGATAAATTCTGCTGACACTCAAATGATTCCTCTCAACCCCTAGAAATGGATGAAAAACATGAAGTGTCGGTAAAACGGAAATCGGTGCAGTTTCGGACGATTTCGTAGACACTAGAACAACCCCGTTTAGCCAGTAAAATTGAGCAGAGAGCCCTAAGTCTCTGGAAACCTAACCTGTACCGGGAAAAAGTTACAAACACCTTAGATTAGTACTAAAATATCATTAGGAAGCTTAGGGGATCGCGCAAGTGCAAGCGGAATATTTTTCGGACGGCCGTACGCGACGCACCGGGACTGCGAAAGACCAAACACGAGCAAAACAGGACCGGGTGGGACCCACATCTGAGGACCCCACGTGGTACATCAGATTTTTTGAGGGAAAAATAATAAAATAAGGGTTACTATTCATTGATGTGACTCGATATGACTTAGTAATTATCCAAAATAATTAATTAATTAAGAAATTAAATTAGAAATGGCAAAATGGTAATTTTGGCAAGGGCAAAATGGGAAAGAGGGGGTCAAATTTCGTGGCTATATATAGACATGACCATTTAGCCCATAATTCACTCATCCATCCTCTTAGAAGTGTCGAAACTCTGCCCGTGTGCTCTACGGATACGTTGCGAAAACCCTGACGGAAGCTGGGAGAAAGCTCTGCACTTGGAGGACTACTCTCCCCCAACTCTCTCACCATCCAACCAGCCTTTAAAGTCTCTAAAGAAGTGGGTAAACTTGGCTTGCTCACCTCCTTAGTGGTTTTCATATGCTTGTGTTGCTTGTATGCTATTATGTGTGTTTACTATATGCTAGAATTGCAAGGTTAGGACATGGATGATTCTGAAGGGTCTTATGACCTGGATTAGGTGGTAATATACTTGTTGGAACATGTGAAAGAACCCCAAGAAGTAGTCATGGGAAAGGATGGAAAGAAAGGCAAGAAAGCAAAGGAGGATGTTGCAGTTTCGCTTAGGTAGCGTTGAGCGGCCTCATGAACCACTGAACGGACTCATGAACCACTGAGCGACCTTATGCACCGCAAAGCGGCCTAGGCTGAAACTTGGCGATAAGGATGGAAAATGTTTCTGGAACTAGGCATCAGACCGCTGAGCGGCCTGAGGGCCCCTTTGGAAAGAGATTTTGAAAAAGTGGGTTGATGGCCTCAGGGATCGCTGAGCGGACCCGGAGTCACGCTGAGCGGTCTGAGACTTACATGCCCCATGAAAGCTATCTTGGGGAACATAGTCCAACAAGCAATGAGCTAACTGACGTATGTTGATATGTATGATGTATGTGGAACATTGCATGTAGTAGATTATGAGATCATGCATCATGAGGATAGGGTTGTCATGTAAGTGTTAGGGCAGCCCTAGAGAACTAGTGGTTAATCACTTAATGCTTAAAGATCATAATGGAACACTAGGGAACAAGTATGTAGTTATATGATGGGAAGTCTCTCTCTTGGCAAGTCTACGGACACGCCCCTCACCAGTCCCAAAAGGGTGGATTGGTTAATGATGTACCTCAACAGTCCCAAAAGGGTGGATTGGTCAAGGAAGTTAATGACAAGAAAGAAAGAAATGAAAAGAAAGAAAGCAAAGAAAGAAATGATGAATGATGAGGGTGACGTCACACCTCATAGATGATGATGATGTATGAGTCCACGCCTGGTTGCGTGGCAAGGGCCAGCCCCCGCCATCCCAAAAGGGTGGATGGTTAGCCCAATTGATGGTCGATAATGGATACTAGACCCCATTGGTGGTTCGCAACCACCCAGGTGAAAGTGCAGCCTGGTCGTCATCAATCTGGGAACAAAAGTGGTTGTAGTCATATGGCCAAGACTACATGGGCGGCGGACTAAATGTAACAAGAAGGGCGTGACCCTGGTTCCCTAGCCCAGCCAGAAGCGCAAGAGAATCCCATTTGCCCATGCATAAGATACATAATGAACGAATATGTGACGAATGAATATGTGATGAATGAATATGTGATGAATAAATGTGATGAACGAATATGTGATGCATAAGTATATGATGAATAACATATGCAAGTCTATGTATTAAGTAAGTACCGTCAAGAGAACGCTCGAGACGGCTATGTATACCCGCGAAAGAAGTTAATAAGCACGAGAACCTAGGCAAGAAAGATTAGATCTCCAGTCACCTAGTAACTTAGATAAAGCCGTTAAGGACCCTAGGCGAAGATAATAATCAATAGGATGTTAGTATGCATGAACACATAGAGATCTCATGAGCGGCCTGATTCATAAGTGAGTTAAAGAAGTACCCCTACACCAAGGTAATCACTGGGACAAACGTTCTCACCCCCACTCGCTTATGCTTCCAGGAGCGGACGAGGGCTACAAGGAGCCATATGAGGAGCCGCCCACGGAGCAGTGAAGAACCAAGTGCCGGCTAGCAGAAGACCAGACCTGAGGACTAGCTGGTCTAGTTTTGCGCCACATAGACATTTTGATATGTATTTTGATGTATATGACACATGTATGTAAATTATTATAATATTCTACTATTGATGTAAATATTTGTGATGGGCCACGTTTGCTTATATAATTGCTTATTATACTTGCTTATACTATGAAGGATTAACCCTTGTAAGCTCGAGCTCTATCGTTTGTATTATATGTCTTGATTCACGTGCGGCTCATACTTTATGAATAAGTAATAAGTAGAAAAGTTTTAAAATGCTCCATATTTTCCTTAACCTTGTATTTTCGAAAAGTAATGAAGGACTAGAAGTACTCCCACCAAGTGATCGACAACCTAGCGAGCAGTGCGTATGACTCGAGCATAGGCAGTTAGCTAGGGTGTTACACATTTTGTCTAGTTAGATAAAATTTTATTAGAATAATGTAACATGATTTTTAACAATTAGATAGATGAACTATTATTATTCAATTTATTTATCCAATCACCCTATTTCAATTTTTGTAAAATTCTGGCAATAATTATGTCCAAGTAGAATTACTCTATGTAAATGATATAAGTGAAGGAGAAAAAGCAACGGATTGTGTCCAATTTATTTCAACTGTAGTCAATGAGTATTGAATTTCTACGTCTCTAACATATACATAAGATGCTCTTCTTACTCTGTGATCTCTATCAGTTACAAAATACCAAACTGCATCCTGCAAATGATTGTTGTTATTTATAATCAATCAGATTAAAATCCATTGAAAATTCATGTGAAGTAAAAAAGTGAGGGTAAGAGATTTTTACCTTTGAATGTGAGTCACATTAAACAATTTTAGAGTGGACATTTCAATTTTTTTTTCTTACTTTAAAGATATTCTTATTTTAAAAAATCTAACAAAATTATCATTAAATTTTACAAATGGATAAAATGGATATGAATTTTATTTGTAGTTTTCATTCCATTTATCCAGAGGCATGTAACTGCAAGTAGAGAAATTTGTGTGCTCACAAAACATTAGATCATATTTTCTCCTAACAACCTAGTAAATAATATTTTAATTTTTAAGTTTTTGGAGAAATTACGAAATGTCATTCAGGAAATGGTTGGGAATATATTTAACTTAATGTTCCATAATTACACAATTATTTTTCTTGTAAATGTTTTCTTTTTATGTAAATTCTCAAATTGATCGCTCTTAAATTTTGTATATGAAAATTTAATCCCTCTAAAAAAAAGACTCCTAATATAATCTATACCAATTTCAATTGTCAAACATTGCTAGTCTCTCACAATTAAACAATTAAAGTTGGTCTCTAATAAAAAGAATTATTAAACAAATTGGTCCTGATTTTTCTTTTCATGAAGGACCAATTTGAATCCCACACCTTGGAAATCATTTATTGATAGAGGAAAAACATAGTAGAAATTATACTTGAAAGAGACAATGGAGTTACCATTGAATAGTCCCCGTAGTTCGTGTTCAAAGCAAGTAATAATCATGCCGAATACAAAAATTTGTTGCAAGGTTAAAGTTGGCACATGAGATCATAGTTACCTGCATTTTGGTAAAAGGGGACTTTTAGCTTGTGATCAAGCAATTTAAAGAGGACATCTAGGGAAAAAAGGCATAGTTGATGAGAAATCTTGCAAAAGTGAAAAAATGATAAATGCAATGTTGTTAGTATCCTGATTTAAATCTTAAAATCTTACAATTTTATAAGTTTGAAGAGATCATTTGATCTCACTACTATCGCTTGAATCGAACAATCCAACAATTTAAATTGTGTTACAATTTTATGTTTTACGTTTTAATTTTGCCTTTCCTTACATAAGATTTCGATTTTTACTAATCTTAGCTTTTAACAATGCGCCTTTGAACATATCACCATAGAAGAGAATGGTGACGGCATAGCCGACCTCTTGCGAAAATTGGCAAGCTTGAAGATGCAAGCCAATAACAGAACAGTGATTCATAAGGTTTTTCCCATCCCGAGCATTGAGTATAAGGAGGCCATGAATACCTAAGCTAGACAATCCGAAATTTGGCAGAGCCCTCAAGGCTTACTAGTTGGAAGGAAGGCTTCCAAAGGGAGAAGAAGGGGCAAAAAGAATAGGAACAACATTGTTTAGATCTCGATTTAAATATTAAAATCTTACGATCTAACAATTTTGACAAGACCCCTACCATCAATTGAATTTAACAATTATACGATTTAAATTAAATTGTGTTATGATTGTACATTTTTATTTTATTCTTTCAAATTAAATTTTATGTAAAATCTCAATTTTAACGTCCTGGTCAAGAAGACAGCTGGTTTCTACGCTATCTTTGATGAAACATACACATAAGAGGCTTCCCCGTCCACTCTTGAAGGGGTTGGAGAAGAGAGAAGTCTAACATGTCGTCCAAGAACTTCAAAAAGGAATTTCCGTCAGTCATGTCAGTTGCTGCCAAGATCTTGAGATCGAATACTATTGGCCAACGTTGAAGACATCTTGACAAAGTCCACAACATTTTTTAGTGTTGTTACAATATTTTTTCATCACAAACCCATCAAAAGCAATTGTTTCCACTTTATTAAATGACATCCCTTTCTACTTATTTTTTTTTTTCAAAAAAGTCCATACTATTGCTCAACCCACATAATCATAGTGAGGAGCTTGATTATTAAAGAACAAAACAAAACAAACTACATCCACCAAAAAACATACAAGGAGAGCATCCTCATATTTTTATTTTTATTTGACCATATATGGCATAGGTAGGGGACAAAGCCCTAATTAGTTGCTTTCTCCTTTAGCCAATTGGAGAATGCATCAATGGTACTTGTGTCAGCCCTGTAATGCTTCTGTGTAAAATCATGAAGAGTTGGCCATGCGAAGTCTGGATAAATTCTTGGATTCTCCTCACTAAGCTCTTTGGGGGGACTGACCACTCTCTCTGCATTTGGATTCAGAAAGAAAGCAAGGGATTTTCTCACAGTTTTGCTATTCACGACAGCTCTATGCATGCAACTCTTGTAAACTCCATTTGATAGAGCCTGAAAAAAAAATGAACAAGTACCCATTATTGTTTTAAGTATATAAATTGCATAAAAGCATTGAGATCACACGCAAAATGTGACTAATTTTTCAATTCAACAATATTTGCACATATAGTAATTGTCATAGATTCTTTTGATCAAGTGTTTGGTTCTTATCCTAAGACAAGAAGAATAGAGATAGTGGGATGAAGGAGACGCATCTCCTGTGTCCCTTCCTTTTAGAGGTACAAAAATGGTTAAATTGTCTCGAACGTGTCTCCAATGCCTCTCCTTCTTAGAAATACATATATTAATTTTAAAATTATTGCAAAGATAAGAATAGTTTAAAAAAATTTGTCTTTCTCTTCTTTTCTAAACATATTTTTATTCCGACGTCTCTTTCTCTTGTATTCTATAAGAAGACATTATTGATCTACCAAACATAAGA
Source organism: Nissolia schottii (assembly GCA_003254905.1). Classification (NCBI taxonomy): domain Eukaryota; kingdom Viridiplantae; phylum Streptophyta; class Magnoliopsida; order Fabales; family Fabaceae; genus Nissolia; species Nissolia schottii. The sequence goes on along the minus strand of QANU01115918.1, from coordinate 13,870 downwards.
TAGTAATTGTCCTTTTAATTATCAATTGTATGACAATTATCATCCCAAAAAGCAAGCTAACTATAGCGACCCTCAGTAGCTCTAGGAGGCATCTCACATGAGACACGTGTTGTGTTAGCTCCGCATTTTTTTGCTTTGGGCGTGTTTTCTGAGGCCCGGCCCATCGGTTTGACCACTCCCTCGCCTTTATATAGAGTTTTCCTTCCACTATTCCAACTCACTCAGAGTTCAGCTATTAGAAGGGTTCTGCTCACTTCTTTCTCCCTTGGTAGGCATCCATTCTTTCTTTAGGATAGCCTAAGGTAGTAGGCCCTGACACCGTCACCGTGTTGGTGATGGCCCACGGTGGTCAACAGAACGTTGTGACGATGCCAGAGCACCGTTGCTATGCTAGAATGGCTACCATGAGGCCTACTAGTTTAAAGTTTTGATGTATAGGTTTCTTATAAGAGTTTTAGTTGACTTTTCAGGTGCTAATGCCATGCCACTAAGAGCCCCCAGTGCCAACGTTCCCCCGTTCCGTGACATCCCAAGTGAGTGGCAGTCCTGGTGCATCGGTGTTCTCACTTCAGTGGTCCACCAATCGAGTTAGTTATGCCATTGCATGCTAGGGGCTTAGTATATAATTTAGTTAGTTATAATATGTTAGTCAGATACATTCATGATCAGCAATTGCTATGTATGCCAAACTATTCCATGCGGTGTTATATGCGATGTTACAATATGTTATGTTATATATTATGTCATGTTATGCTAGGACGGAGGCCTAAACCCCTAGGTACCTTATCCTTAGAGATGATAAGCTAGGTTTATACATAAACTTAATAATGAAGACTCTGACTTAGGCATGGACCCTAACGAGCGGCAGGTTCTGGCTAAGGTAAGTCTTGGAACTTAAGATGTCTGATGTGACGCACCTCTGTTACCCTCTGTTACCTAAGAATCATGTCCTAAGTATATGACCTTACCCCTCAAGTCAAATTAATAAGCAAAGATTAGTTAACTAGGACACATTTGTCATAATCAGTAGTTTTAGGCCTTAACAATTTGGGTAATTAAGAAACTCCCCATAAAAGACTCCACAAATAGTAGATACCAGAACAGATAACCTAGAGCAGTACAAGGACTTATGAACTCGTAAACCAGACGCAACAGTTATAGCATGCGTGCCCCTACCAGTTTATGAGCGCTAGGCTCCATAGTTACGGCATGCGTGCCTTATCAGACCCCTGAGCACAAGGCTCCTCTGACTAAGGTATGCTACCCTCACAGGTATTCGGGTTGTATATACCAAAATCACCCAAAATTATTCCTGATGAAGTAAGGTCAAGCTACGGCTCCCCCCTTGAATCATGCTCCTCCACCAGGGACGTGGGCATACATACAATTTTCAGTTATTAGTTTAGTTTATCTAGCAGTTATCTAGTTTAATCAGTTTATTTTAGTATACGCAGTTTGTTCAGTATATGTGTAGTTCATTAAACCATTTAGTATATGCAGTTATGTAATATATTTGTTATTATACTTATTTGTTCAGTTATATATATATATATATGTATGTATGTATGTATGTATGTATGTATGTATATGTATGTATGTATGCATATGCTATGACATTGGCTCAGTACTTGCTATGTGTGTGGTACTGAGGTGTCCACCACTGAGTTGATAACTCACCCCTCTGTCAAACCATTTTTCAAATTTGGCTGAGGATAGTGAGAGCGATCCCCTCGTCCGATGAGTGAGGATTCTAGATATCAGTGATAAGCTTTGCTTCACAATGGGGACTACCGAGTAGTTACAGTCATGCTCTAGTCATGCTCATAGACTTTATTTCAGACATGATTATTTGTAAAATCATTCATATTCAGTATAGTTATGTAAATAGTTTTAATCAGATATTATTTATTTATTTATTTATTTATTAGTTGTATTTATTTTGCATGTTTAGTATGCCATATCAGTGCTTTTGTAGGGTAGTAGCCCTACGTGCGGTCACATCCTATGTTAGGGCGTGACACTAACAATAGCTTGATATGATTAATCCAGATTGGATGGAATCTAATGAACATGTTGTTGATTTCCATTAAAAAAAACATTATAATATTAAACATACCATGAATGTGTCGCCAATGTTGATCACAAATGCATCTTTTTTTGGAGAGACAGAGTACCATTGTCCATCGATAAACACTTGCAAACCTCCAACTTGATCCTCGTGTAGTATGGTTAGGGATGTTGGGTCGAAGTGGGGCCCAGTTCCTAAGGTCAAATCAGGTTTCTGGCAAGGTGGGTAGTAATTCAGCCTCATCATGGAGTCATTCCCTTTGTAGAATTCTCGGAAGTATTTGCGGCCAACTCCTAAGCTCACTCCCAGAAGCTCCATGATCTCAAGGGCAAGATTGCTCATCTCTTCACAGTAGCCTTGGTAGAAAGTCCTAACAAGTGGAAACAAAAAATATCATTTTCTTTTAAAAGACCAAAAAAAACAAGCATTTGTGTTTACAGTAAACAATTATGAAATATGTAGAAAAAGTCTTTAAGGTTAACATTTTAAAAACAAATTTTAATCTTTTAAAGGGTATGGAACTGAGCAATTAAGGCATTTATTTAAGCTTATTTGAAAAAAAAAACTTGTTTAAAACTAAAAATCACATTTTTTTAACTAAATATCAATTTTCATATATTTAGATATTTTCTTTTTAAAATAATCTAAATTTAAAAAAAATGTGTCTTTACCTTTTAAATAAAAGTTAAAAAAACAGCTTCTAGAATATATATATATATATATATATATATATATATAGTTTTTTAATTTTATAATAAAAATTAGGTAACAAATTTTGATGATTTATATTTTTTAATTTTGAATCAAACATATTACAAATATTTTGTTGCTTTATTAACAACTAACGTGGTAATAGATTGTCTCGTCAATAATGTCATGTAAACAAAATAAACTAACTCAACCCTTAATCAAACGCGTAACTCGCTATTTAACTCAAATTTGTCCTTAAATCATGACCCACACACGATCCTAATTCACGTCAAATAACAAGTTATGGATCTAGTTTGGGAGAGATTTCAGGTCAAGTTAAATTTATTTTGCTCACATAACACTATTAATGTGACACTTTGTTAGCCAAATCAATTGTTAACAGAATCTCACTAATGAAATAGACTAAAATCAAATTATTTATAATATGTTATATACTAAAATCAAATATTTCAAATATACTTAAACCAAAACCAAAAAAATAAATCTTTTAAAGGCTTCAACCAAATTTTACAAATTTAAAAAAGAGATAAAAATAAATGCATCCCGATTATGAAGGAAAAAAATGATAGGATATAACTGCACTAGTTAATGCAGAAGTGTAGGGTCCATCGTGGTGGGACCCACACCCATAGAGAAAACTAGATTGTCACTTACCCAAAGTGTTTGAAATCTTCCCCCAGAGCACCGACAATGTATCCCTCCGCAGTTTTCTGAGACGGATCATCAAAGTAACGGAAAGAAAGTGTTTCCTTCCACGGAAGTTTTGAGGAGAATCTCCCCACAAAGCTACTGGCATAGCCCTGTGGTTCTCCCACCTTCCTCTGAGCCCTCTGCTTCTCAGACAGCTTCATGCAGAAGAAATCATCCATCAAGTTGTGAGCCTTCGCTACAATCTCCATGTCGACTCCATGGTTGACCACGCGAAAGAACCCATGCTTCTTGCATGCCTCGTTCACTTTGGAGCATATCGTTGACATTTCTTGTGGGTCTCCAGAGAAGAAGGCCTTCATGTCAATTTGTGGGACCTCAAGCTCTGGTAAGTCTAGTGCTGGCTTTTCATTGTCAGGCCACAGAAACTCAGAGGGTATGTTGGGTTGCTGTGACATGAAAGATGGATCAAAGATCACCTTTTTTCCATCCTTATGATGATCATTCTCTATAGGGATTTCAGGGGAAAGAAGTGTTGGTGGAGGAGCCATTGTTGTGTTTGAAGTGAAAAAGTGATTTGGTATTAGGAGTAGAGAGAGATTGATAGGTAGTATGAGGTGTGGCAAAATAACAGGGTGATATGTGAGGTTATATAGAGTTGAACAAATTTGGGATAATCACACCCTCATAAAGGTATAAGACTTTTGTGAGTACGTGATTGTCCAAAAGTTATTCATTTTAATTGGCATACTGTCATTTGTTAAGAATAAGTAATTTAGAGAATGCACATGAATTTGTATTCAGATACTTTAATTTATTAATAAACCTAAAAAGAGAGTGATAGATAATATCAGACAAATAGAGTAATTTTCTTTTCACACTCCTTAAAATATAATTATTCATAATAAGTAATAAATCTTAAGTATTATTTAATGAACTACCATATTAATTTGGATTCAACTGCCCAAAAAATATTAGTTGGATTCAATGTACAAAATTAAAACTAAAAAAAATCCACCAATTCTATTTTATTTTTTACTTCCCTAAAATGCATAATTGATCATATACATGTATTTAAGAATGCATCAATACTCAGGCTAACTGTCTCACCCTTAGAGATGTCTATAAGTAAGTGAAGAATTAGTCACTAGGTCTGCACCAATGGACACTCTAATCATGTACCAAAAGAACGAATGTATCAATGACAACTATTATGAAAAAGAGGGAGTAATTATTAATATTAAATAAGATTCATCTCAAAAAAAAAAAAAACAATTAACACTTCATCCGTTCTGTTTTGACTGTCAACTTTCTACTTTTTAGGATTTCAAAATATTTGTCCATTTACAATATCTAGGTGTAATTGTTTTTTGCCATTCATACCCCCTAGTTGTAGTGAAGTATTTATTTGTATAATAAATGTAAAAAAGTAATAATTGTATTAAAAAATTAAATTTATTTTTCTAGATACTGATAACTTTTCTAATTCATACTATTTTATGAATTTACCAATATGTTTTTTTTATCTTGCTATATGTAGTGTTTGGTTTGATTTGACTCTGAATAGTTAAAATAGAATCAGGAACGTATTAATTAGGATGCAATGCACAACATTTTTTTTAAATTTTATACCCAACATTAATTAGTATTTAATGTACAATACGTAATAAATAAAAAATAATAATTAAATTAAAAAAATACTCCATCAATTCTAATTTATTTGTTACTTTCTTGCAATGAATAAATGACCAGATACATTAATTTAAAAATATACAAAATTTAAAAATAGACAAATATTATAAAAGGAATGGAGTAGATTTTTCTCACACTCCTTAAAAAACAATTATTGCATAATAAGTAATAAATCTTAATTATTATATACAAAATGATTAATATTAAGAGTTTAATTTCTATCCATTGACAGTGTAAAATATTTTTAGACAGTCAACCAATTAAATATTGTCACATTAGCATAAATGATTGACTTTATTTCTCCATCGTTTAGAAGTCATATATATCAAAAGATTTGATTGAATGACAATGTACAACACTTTTATGAAGACCCAAGTTCTTTTCAAAGGCGCTACAGTGAATAGGGCAGAAGATGTGCTGCAACGCCCATGTTGCATTGCAGCGACACTGAAGCAGTGACGCACTCCAGCTCCTCGGCGATGATCAGAAGCTCTAATCTGTACCCTTGGGCTAGAAGAGGATCCAACCTGCCCTTTTAGCCCACCCCTCTGCCTATAAATAGAGCTCTCCCCTCCTCTTTTCAACTCGCTCAAAGCTTCAGACTCCTCCCCCCTCTAGTGCAGAGTTTCTCGCTCATTTTCTTTCTTCTTCTTATGAAGATGCAACATCTTCACCTAGGGTAGGTAGCCAATCCTTTTAAGGATGGCCTATGGTAGTAGGCCTCGATGCTGCTACTTTGGTAGTGGTGGTCCTATGATGGTCCATGGTTGCCGTACGATGTCGAACTGCTACCGTGGAGCCTACAGTTATCTTTCCTTATGGGTTTCTGAAAGTGTGGTGTTTGTTAGCCTTTTTAGGTGCCAACGCTATGCTGCTTGGAGCTTCCAGTGTTAGTGCTCCTTAGTTTCAAGATATTCCAAGTGAGTGGAGGTCCCAGTACGTCGACAGTGCCACGTTAGTGGTCCATCAATCGAGTCAACCATGTTTACAGTATTTATATTGCTATTTGCTTATTACTATGCTTATATGATGACATGCTCGAGTAGATACTTATGATTATATGATGCATGATGATACCTTTTAGAACTGTATGGTTAGGCTTACATAACAAAGCCTAATAAAAATTTTGGTTAAGGAAGGACCCTAACTAAGGCAAGGTTATGGCAAAGCAAAGACTTGGTACTTAAGTTGTCCATTGTGACACGCATCTTACTTGGGAACTTCCCCCTAAGTATGGGACCACAGTCCTTAATCCTATACAAGTGAACAAGACTAAACTAACTAGGAATACTACCTTCCATAATTAGTAGACTTAGGACCTAATAAATTGGGTAATTAATCTAGCTTATCTAAAAGACTTCACAAAGAGTATACCTTATGGTAGATGACTTAGTTCAATATGGGGTCAGCGTCTCCATAGATCAAACTCAGCATCAGATATCCTAAGGGTATGTGTAGCCTCACAAATTTATATAATATTGAGCGCAAGGCTCCATAGATTTATGGTATGTGTACCTTCACAGTATCCAGGTTCACCGTACTGGAACCACATAGATTTATCCTGGAAAAGCAAGGTCGAGCTAAGGTTCCCTTGAATCGAGGATCGAGAGGCATCTCTCCTCGTGACCCTCCATTGGAGGCGGACACACGCTACAGACAGACCAAATTTATTCTTCAGCAGTTATTTACTCAAATTTACTTATAGTTTATTATATATTTATTTATCATACAGTTAAATGCATATATATATGTGTGTGTGTGTGTGTGTGTTTTATGTGTAGCATATGATATTTGTGTGGCAACTGAGATAACAAACTTACCCCTCTGTCAAATGATATTTTCAGATACAATAGAGAAAAGTGAGAACGTCCTCCTCGTCTAGTAGCAGTGAGGTCCAACATCAGTGGTAAGCTCTGCTTTGCAATGGGTTCTACCAGGGTCATGTGAGTAGATATGCTCCAAGTTAGTAGGGCAGGATCCCCTCATTTAAATATCATGTATTTAGTTACTTTTTCAGTATATCATTTTCAAAACAATATGTAACTCAGATATTATTTTAGGTTCATGTATAAAATCAGTTATTTTATAAAATCAGTTGTTTTTAGCATGTATAAACGTTAGTATGACCACAACAAAACTTTCATAGGGACAGTAGCCGTACGTGTAGTCACGTCCTATGTTGGGACGTGATAACGTTATACTGTGAGTGGATAAAAATTAAACTCTAATATTAATTAGGATTCAACTCACCAAAAAATATTAGTTGGAATATTCAATGGACAATAATTCTTTTACTTATATACGACATTAGTTAGTATTTAATGCACAATAGGTAGTAATAATAAAAATTAATAATTACCCTCTCAATTTTTCAATATTAGTCCACTTTATTTTTTAAAATTCATTGACAACTCCATGTATTTAGACATAATTATTAATAATGTATCAATTTTTTTAAGTGGCATGTAACATCCCGCTCCTTCCCTAAGTGAAATTTCCCCGATTAACTGTTCGTAGAGCATCCTGTATAGGTTAACATGCAGAGATTAATAGAAATTTATCTGTTTAGCTTATCGAAATTCTGATGACACTCAAATAGTCCCTCATGACCCTTAGAATTTATTGGAAAAATTAAACCGTCGGAAAAATGGAGTTCCGCTCACTTTCGGACAATTCCGCAAACACTAGAACAGTTCTGTTTAGCCAGTAGAACTGAGTAGTGGGCCCCAATCTTGGGAAACCATACCTTATGGGGGACAAGATGGTGAAACCCCAATAGCAACCCCAAATTGTTACTAGGAAGCTTTGGCGATCGCGGAAACGCCAGCGGAACGGTCCCGTTCGGACACCGGTGAGAGATAACAAGTCAAAGGTATCTGTGAAAAATACTCCCCCGGAGAAAAATTCACAAATGCCTTGAAGTATTAATACCTTTAGGTAGAGGGAAATTAGAGGATCGCGACGATATAAGCAGAATATTTTTTGGACAACCGTGCGCGACACACCGGCACTACGAGCGATAAAACACGAGCGAAACGGGACTGGGAGGCGGTCAAAGATGGCCGCCCACGTGGTTGAATCAGATTTCCATGAAAAATAATTAAAAATTAAGTTACTATTCATTGATTTGACAATTGGATTATCATTGGAATTAATTAATTAGGAACAGAAATTAGAAATGGCATTTTTGTAATTTTGGCAAGGGGCAAAAGGGTAATTTGTGGGGGCAGATCCTTGGCTATAAATAGCCCTCCCATTCAGAATTTTTCATCAAAAAATTGCAAGACTACCGAAACTCTGCCCAAAAATCGTTCGGTGCGGGAACTCTGCTGAAACATTGCTGGAATTAGGAACCGGTTCAGGAGGCTATTCACCCAAGGATCCCGCATCTCTTCCATCCTCTCCAGCCTTCTTTGCAGCCCCAAGAAAGTGGGTAAACTTGGTTTGCTCATCTCCTTGGAGCTTATGTTTGCTATGTTTGATTTTGATGATTTTGTGAACTATAAGAAATTATGTTAGAAATGCTATGCTAGGACTTAGGAGATGATTATGAAGGGTCCTGTGACCTAGACTAGATAGTATTATAAGGGTTGGAATATGTGTGATGTAACATCCTAGCTAACTACATACCCTCGAGTAGTACGCAATGCTCACTAGGTTGTTAATCATTTGGTGGGATTACTTATAGTTCCTTTATTATCTTTTGAAAATAAGAGGTTAAGGAAAATATGGACCATTTTAAAACTTTTCCACTTGTTACTTTATTTGCAAAATATGAACCACGCGTGAATCAAAGCATATAATACAAACGATAGAGCTAAAGCTTAAAAGTAATAATCGTTACTGGCATAAATAATTACATATACAAGTATCTGGTCCATCACAAATTACACCCATCAGAGTATCATAATAGTTTACATATACAAGCCAAATACCTCAACATACATATCAAAATATAGCAAAATGTCCATCTGATGCCAAACTAGACTGGCTGATCCTCGGTCCTCTACTGCTCCACGTGCGGCTCCTCATAGGGCTCCTCGTAGCCCTCATACTCTTCGCCTTCTCCTGGAAGCATAAGCGAGTGGGGGTGAGAACAGTCGTCCTCAGTGGTTAACCTTAGCGTAGGGGATCTCTTTTTCTCGCTTATCAACCTGGCCGCTCAAGTGTTTCTAATTGAACATGCATACTAACATCCTAGTGATTATTATCTGGCCTAAGGTCCTAAACGGCTTTATCTACTTTACTAGCTGACTGGGGAACTAGTCTTGCTTATCTAAGTTCTCGTGCTTGTTAACTTTTCTTGCGTACATACATAGCCGTCTCGAGCGTTCTCTTGACGGTACTTACTTCATACATAAACTATATCATATACTTATGCATCACATACTTGTTCATCACATATGCATTTATCATATACTCATACATCACCTCATTTCGTACACCTTCATATCATACTCTATGCATGGGGTTCTCTTACGCATACCGGCTTGACCGAGTTAGCGTCCTTCTTTTCTTTTCTTACGCATACCGGCTTACCCGGGTTAGCGTCTTCTTATTCTTTTTCTTACGCATACTGGCTTACCCGGTTTAGCATGTTTCCTCTATTCCTTCGCTCATATAGTCGTGGCCAAACGACTACAACCACTTCTGTTCCCAACTTGACGACGACCCAGCTGCACTCACACCAGAGTGGTTGCTAACCACCGATGGGGTCTAGTGTCCATCGCCGCCAATCAAGTGGGCTAACCTCCACTAGGTAGGAGGCGGGGGATGGCCCTTGTGACGCAACCAAGCGTTGGACTCATACATCATCATCTCATAACTTTAGGTGTGATGTCACCCTTTCTCATTATTCTTTTCTTTACTTTCTTTCTTTCTTTCTTTCCTTTCATCATCATTAACCGATCCGCCCCTTGGGGGGAGACTGTTGAGGGGCGTGTCTGCCAAGAGAGATGCTTCCTATCATATAGCTACATACTTATTCCCTAAGGTTCAATTATGCTCTTTAATCTTTACGTGATTAACCTCTAGTTCTCATGATGTATGATAGCATAATCATTCCTAACATACATATTCTACATGCAATGTTCCACATACATCATTATAAACATAACTCATTCATTCATCATACACATACTTGTAACCACTCAACAACTTCGGGGTCCCTCCGCGAAACCCACTCAGCACTCGCACTCCAGGGATCCTCCGCGGAACCCTACTCTACACCACTACTGGTGTTCACTCAGTAATCTTCACGTAACCTTCTTAGCATTCCAGGGATCCTCCGCGGATCCCACTCAACCCACTCCTGGTGCCCGCTCATCAACTCTAGACTCTTCCCAGTCATTCTCCGCGGGACCACTCAGCACCATCCCAGGTGCCCGCTCATCAACTTTCTAGACTCCTCCCAGTCACTCTACGCGGAACCACTCAGCACCATCCTAGGTGCCCGTTCATCAACTTTCTAGACTCCTCCCAGTCACTCTCCGCGGAACCACTAGGCGCCTACTCCTTTACTTATTTTCTCTCATTTTCTCACGTTCACACCCAAGGGATCCTATGCGGAACCCACTCAGCAGCACTCCTGGTGCCGCTCAACAACTCTCTACAGACTCCTCTCAGTCACTCTAAGCGTACCCATTCGGCGCCCGTCCAGACGCCACTCATCAACTCCCTCGACTCCTCTCGGTCACTCTCCGCGGAACACTCGGCGCTTTCTTCATTACTTATTTTCTCTCATTTTCTCACATTCATCCCAAGTTCAAAACCCCACATATTCCAGCATTCATATTCCTATCTAGTCCAGGTTACAGGACCCTTCAGAATCATCTCCTAAGTCCTAGCATAGCATTTCTAATATCATTTTTCATAAGGCATACAAGAACATAAACACATACAAGCAAACATAAACTACCAATGGGTGACCAAACCAAGTTTACCCACTTGTAAAAGAACCTGGCGGCGGTGAGGGAAGCTTGGATTGAAGTCCCACAAGCCTTGTTGTTGCCAAAGCTTGAGCTCCTCCTTTCTCCAAGGTGAAGAACTTCGAACAAGGTGGAGGGTGATGATGTTGCCCCTCTTGATTTTTGGAAGGAAGAAAATGAAGAAGGGTGAGGAGACTTGAGGGGCTGTGCTTCAGTTCTTGGAAGGTGGAAGAGGGTGGCAAGAATGCTTGGCTTGAAGCTTAATGTTGGGTGTTCTTGGAGCTTGGCTTGGTGTGTGTTTTAGGAGAATGTGGAAGATGAAATTTCTCTTGTAAATTTGGGGAAAGGGAGCTCGATTTGGGGTGGGTGAATGGTGAGGTAATTAATTGGATTTTAGGATTTAGAAAAAGGTGATAAATAGTGGAAAGCATGGACATAGGTATGGCTAGTGTAAGAAAGGTAAGGTGATGTGAGTTTTGGAAGCATGACTTAAGGGATTGGACAAAATCCCAATCAGCCGTGCAGCCCCCTCTCTCTTGGTTCAGCTGCTGAAATTTTCATTTTCTCCCGGTTCCGGTTCGTTCGTGTTTTATCGCTCGCAGTCTCGGTGCATCGCGCACGGTCGTCCGAAAAATATTCTGTTTATACCGTCGCGATCCTCTAATTCCCCTCTACCTAAGGGTATTAATATTTAAAGGTGTTGAAAACCTCAAGAGAGATCCATGGACAAAGGGGGAAAGAAAGCAAGAAAAACGAAGTTGTAAGTTTCAGCCTCGCCAGGGGCCGCTGAGCAGCATCATGAGCCGCTGAACGGACTCGTGAACTGCTGAGCGGTGAGAGACCCCGCTGAGCGAAGGGACCAGAAAACAAGTTTTTGACACGTGGACTCTAGGGCGCTGAGCGGCCATCAGGAACCGTTGAGCGTCCTAGCCTGAAACTTAACCCTTTTACAAAACAAGGTTTATGAAGGTTGTCCTGGACACACATTTCCAACACTTATCAAGCTAAATGAGATACATGTAGTATGCTTATGATGATGTATGATGAATGCATGAATTTTGTTTATGATGAATACATGAGGTAGGTTTATGATGAGTGCATGAAGTATGTCTATGATGAGTGCATGAGTTATGTTTATGATGATGTATGATGAACATGTTATGAGGTATGCTTAGGATGATGCATGTGTAATATTTTTATGAGGTATGGTTATGATGAGTGCATGAAGCATTTGTGTGATGATGTATGTGGAGCATTGCATGTAGAATATGTATGCTAGAAATGGTTATGTTATCATGCATCATGAGAATTAGAGGTTAATCACGTAAAGCTTAAAGATCAAAATTGAACATTAGGGAACAAGTATGTAGTTATATGATAGGAATCCTTTCTCTTGGCACGTCTA
>QANU01115898.1:4571-21283 GCA_003254905.1 Nissolia schottii | reverse complement strand
CAGGTGCTGTCCATTCCAGATTTGAGCATTCTCTTGGCGTGTATTGGCTTGCTGGTCAATCAGTTGAAAAGCTTAAAAATTTTTAAGTATAAATTTTATTTACCCTGATAAAGGAACAATAAAGTCTTTTTAAGAGTATGCTCATTTTTGCATGTGTCTTGTGATCCTTGCAGGGCATGGAGCTAGGTATTGATCGATTTGATATCCAAACAGTGAAACTAGCAGGTATAATAATGGGTTCTTTGAACTGCTAATGATTTTAACTCCATATATCTTTTTTACTGATCTTGTCGTCCTTGTTTTTAGGACTTCTGCATGATGTGGGGCACGGGCCATTCAGTCACTTATTTGAACGTGAATTTCTTCCCCAAGTTAACAATGGATCTCATTGGTGCTCTTATTTTCCTCATCTTTATATATGCTATAGATAGAGGTTTTTCTTGTGTTTCTAAAAGCCTGAAAAAAAATGTTTTATCTGGTTTTTTCTCAATTTTTTTTCATGATCATTATTCATTAGACATGTCACCTGTGTGATATTTTCTATTTTGTAGGTCACATGAACCAATGTCAGTCAATATGGTTTAGTATATTGTTGATGAACACCATATTGATGTTGACCCTCAGATGATAAAAAGAGTCAAGGTATGCTAATACTTACAATTGTCTTTTTTCTGTTTCATTAAGTATCTTGAAGTTATAATTATTTCTTAAGCCTCATTAGCTAAATTAGTTGATAAAGTTGCCAGTAGAAAACTGGATTTTTAGTTAAAGTAGCCTTGGAAGCTTTGCTCTGGATGTCTTCAGGACAGCTTTAGAAGGTTGTCTAGATACCATTTTCCCATGGCCACTCCCTGTGTTTATGTGGAGATTCTAAGACAACAGAGCTTTTGCTTGTGCATAAATTATTTTCTTATAAATATCTAGATATTCTTGATATCAAGCATGGTGCATCACTCGGATAAATAAAAGTTTGGAATAGGTTTGCATCTTTGTACTAATGGGTGATTATTATTATTGGCAGGAGATGATACTAGCGAGCTCTGAATATGCTCTTCCTCGAGTAAGATTTTTAGTTTAGTGTATTCAAATTGTCTCTTTTCAGTTCATTTGCTGATTGTTTTTGTGGACAATTTTAGTTTATTCTCATAGGTATTTATTATCAATCTCTCTCGTTTTTGTGTTTTCTTTTTTGGTTATTTATAGGTCAACTGAGAAAAGTTTCTTGTATGATATTGTTGCAAATGGCCGAAATGGAATTGATGTTGACAAGTAAACAAAAAAAATTTAACATTAAAATCTGGTTTATATTTCTTTTCCATCTTCCCTTTTTCATGTATTCTTTGAAGTTCTGCATGTAAACTATGCTGTGCCCTAATGCTTTTTTGAAACTATTGACATGCGGATTTGATTATATTGCTCGTGACTGTCGAGCTTGTGGTCTAGGTTGCAAGGTTGCATGAATTTATTTAAAATGATGTTTTTGGTATCAACCCCTTGATAATTTTATTTAGCAACAAAGTAAAAGTAAATACTGAGGTTATATATCACTTCTAGCATCTTAATTTGTAATTTACTTACAGGTTATTGGAGACTATGCGTGTTTTGGATGATGAGATTTGCTATCGTGCTAAGGAATGTTAGTGTTGTGTCAAACATTGTTTTAATCCTTTCTAATTCAATTGTATGTTTCTAATTGTTCTATACTTTTGGTTGTGTAATTTTCCAGATCTTAGCATCCACAAGTTGTTTGCCACTCGCGCTGATCTACATAGAACAGTTTATACTCATCCAAAAGTAAAGGTATAACTTCATTTGTTTTCTGTGGCAGAGATTCTTGCTTTTTCTTATATTTTCCTCGCTCATGTCTTTAATATCCATAAACTTTCCTGTCTTGGCTCTTATTGCTTCTAATTCCATCTTGACATTTTCAGGCAATAGAGCTTATGGTGGTTGATGCACTTGTTCAAGCAAATAGTTATTTGGAGATTTCATCTCACATTCTAAATCCTTCTGAATACTGGAAGGTAAATATACCTGTTTTAAAAGCATATTACAATTTCTATCGAATCATAAAATATATTTTTATTCTAAAAATGCAGCTGGATGATACAATAATTAAAACCATTGAGACAGCTCCAAGTCAAGAACTAAAGGAGGCTAGAGAGTTGATCCTGCGCATTCGAAGAAGGAATCTATACCAGGTTTGTTATCACTCGTTAATTTTGTTTTTAGCAGTTCATGCACTAATCACCCATTGAGTACTATTTTTTCTCAAATGTTCAGCGCAAACTCCATGCTAGCTTTAGTGTGGCTGTATCTAAATTCACATACAGACTGAAAAGTTTGTGTGGATCACATTTTCTTATCTGTTCAATTATAACTAGTTGTTGAAGCTCAGGAAGTTTCTCTCATCCTTTTTGCAGTTTTGTAATGAGTATGCTGTACCAAAGGACATGCTGGAAAACTTTAAGAAAGTCACTGCCCAAGATATTATTTGTTCCCAGGTCCTTAAATCTTTTTTAACTTTCTCATTTGCACTCACTTTGGATTGTTGCCAAGGTTCAATGTAATTTGTGTTGGATTTTTTACCATTTGACAGAAGAGTGGTGGAGTTATGCTGAAAGAGGAGGATGTTGCTGTTTGTAATGTCAAAATTGATTTGACTCGCGGAAAACATAATCCTCTTGAAAGGTATTCAATGAAGCATGACCGTGCATACTGAAATTAGAGATTGTTTTAGCTAATAACAATCTTTCCTTCTCTCTTTTGTTGCATGTTTCTTCGGCAGCATCAACTTTTTCAAGGTACACCAAAGAACCTAACTGTCTTTAATCAATACATTTCATCAATAAGCTTCTTGTATTTAACTGGTTTTGGTGGTGTCAATATTGAACGAGTGGGCTATGTCTTCTTTCTGGACTGGCAAATCTTCTTGCCTGATGTGCAGTTTTGACAGTTTCTAGGTCTTTTTGTTAGTTATTCTTGCATAAGGTATACTGAATCATGTTGGAGACTTTCATTGTTAGTAGTCAGATGTTTTTCAGTACATTCCTAAAAGCATACAACTGTATGATTTTAAACATCACAGATTGTGCCGGAGGCCACAGGCCCAATGGCATCTTCCTCAATTTCATTCTTTCGTTTTTTAAAGTTGCCAAGAAAAACATGTAGCCGACCCCACGTAGTGGGATTGGGACTAGGCTTAGTTGTTGTTACTAAGAAAAGCGTGTTTGTGGATGAGTGAGACTATGTAGTGTTTAATCTCATGAAAGAAAAACCTGGAGGTCTATTTTATCTTTTGCCGCTAGCTATATTAATGTGTTCAATAATCCATTCAGGATTATGACAGTGATGAGAAGTTCACAATTCCTGATGACCGCGTAAGCCACTTGCTGCCTGCATCTTACCAAGATATGATAGGTACGGTGTACTCCAAAAAGCCAGAATTGGTTAGTGGAATTAAATCTGATCATACTTTGATTTTCTTTACATGTTCATCATAGGTTCACGTAAACTTCTGCTTTGTTCAATATCCTATAGGTGGAAGCAATTTCAGAGGCTTTTAAAAAGGTCCAAGGATGTCGATTTTCCATTTTTGGAATGACTATGAAGTTGCCATGCTTGTCAGTTCTGCAGGGGGGAGCTATGTGAAAGTGGGCGTGCTTTTGGCATTTTCTGCATCGTTTGACGTATTCCGCTTAATCCTTTTGGAGGGTGGGCCAGTAGAAACCTGCGCGAAGAATCTTCAGGGCTAAAGCCTTTCCTCCCATGTGGTACCGCACGACCCTTCGTGTACTTCTTCTAATATGTATGATGTCTTCTTTGATTTCACGCATTTTAAGAGGGGTTGGGAGATGAATCTCTAGTATAATTGTCCGTTGATCAGGGTGTATCTGGCGGCTTCTCTCTTGATTTTTTTCTCGTCTTTGGATGGATCCAAGTGTTGTCTGCAGATTATTTTCAATCTCGGTGAGGTGCGGCAGTCAGCGGGGCCTCCAAGTGAGTCGATTTGATTTACCCCAGTTGAGACCGATGGGTGCTAGCAGATTTCTTGGAGAGTGTCTTATTGTTTCCTCCTGGGCGGGTGCTTGCTAATTTCGACAGGGTGTCCGCTCGCTTGTTATCTTTCCGCGGAACATGCCTGATTTCGTGGCTTTCAAAAGAGGATAACGTTGTTACTAAGGACAACTACTGTTGTAAGTTTTGGTCTTTAGCCTGGTACTCGCCTTTGACTTGGGCGACTACGATTTGTGAGTTACTGCACATTATGAGGTTCCTCGCTCCGATGTCTTTTGGCAAGTTAAGACCTGCAACCAGTGCCTCGTATTCTGCCTGATTGTTCGAGGTTTTGAACTCGAACTTTACTATCATCTCAAGTCTTAGGCCGTTTGGTCCTTCGAGTAGTACCCTCGCTCCACTTCCGCAGATGCTAGACGGTCCGTCGACGAACGATGTGTATCTGGTTGTTTCTGTGGTCTTGTTCTCTCCAAAAAACTTTGCTATGAAGTCGGTTGTTGCTTGTGCTTTAATGGCTACTCAGGGTTCGTAGCGGATGTCGAACTCGGAGAGTTCCATTGCCCAATTTAGCATGCGTCCCCCGTTAGGTCGGGCTTCTGAAGTATTTGTTTGATCGACTGGTCGGTTATGACGACGATATTGTGGGATTGAAAATATGGTCGCAGTCGTCGGACAGAGTTGAGGAGGGCAAAGACTAGTTTGGTAGTTAGTTTCAGCTCCGTGGAGTACTTTGCTGGTGAAACACACGGGGAGTTGTGCGTGTCCTTTTTCTTTTACAAGTGCGGATGCTACAGTCTTCGCAGATGTGGAAAGGTAGAGGAATAGTCTTTTCCCCTTTCTCGTGCTTCATCAAAATAGAAGGTTGCGACAAGTAGGTTTTGAAGTCGTTGAAGGCTTGTTGACATTACTCGGACCATTCGAACGAGTTCATTTTCTTCATCAGCTTGAAGAACGGGAGTGCTTTCTCCACAGATGCGGCCATGAATCGGTTTAGTGACGCGATTCTTTCAGTCAAGCTCTACACGGGGGCCTCATGATGAAGATCGCTTCGCACTTGGCGGGATTTATCTCAATTTCGCGTTGAGTGATCATGAATTCGAGGAATTTTGTAGCTTCCATTGCGAAGACGCATTTGGCCGGGTTTAACCGAAGGTGGTGGCGGCGTAAGGTGTGGAACACCGTTTCCAAATCTCTGGTCACTGCGTTCTTCGCGGGTGATTTGACTATCATGTCATCAACGTACACCTCGATCAGGCTTCTGGTGACGTCTGTGAAGATCTTGTCCATCATCCTTTGATAGGTGGCTCCGGCGTTTTTCAGGCCAAAAGGCATTACTTTATAAAAGTAGTTGCCGTCAGGTGTGATGAAGGCCATTTTTTCCGCATTGAGGTGGTGCATGGGGATTTGGTTGTATCCCACGTAGGCATCTAGGAACGATAAAAATTGGTACCCAGAGACCGCATCTACCAGGAGGTCGATGTTGGGTAACAGATATGGGTCTTTGGGGCATGCCTTGTTGAGATTGGTGTAATCGACGCACATCCTCCACTTTCCTCCGGGCTGTGGTACCATGACTACGTTGGATGACCATGTGGGGTACAATATTTCTTCGATGAATTTGGTGTCCTTCAATGCCTGCACCTGTTCCTGTACTTTTGCAGCTTTCTCCATGCTCATATTTCTTTCTTGTTTTACCGGCTTTGTGCCTTGTATAAGGGCTAGTTTATGTGCCATGAGGGTGGGGTCGATTCCGGGCATGTCTGAGGCGATCCAAGCGAACAGGTTTGAGTTTCCGCGGAGGGTTGTTATTACCTTTTCCTTAGTTTCTTGGGGAAGGGTGTTATTGATGTAGGTTACCTGTTCAGGGTTAACACCGATCTGAACAGGTTGTAGCTCGCTCTCCGGTTTTGGTCGTTCTCTTCGGGAAGGGGTTGCTGTAAATATTTTCGTTAGCATGATGTCGGAGGATTGTGGGTTAGGCTTCCGCGGGCTCGTGTGCTTTTTGTTTTGTCGAGCTTGTATTTGAAGGCTTGAGTTGTAACGCCTTCTGGCAGCGATCTGGTCTTCGCTGACCGTGACGACTTCGTTGGTGGTGGTTAAAAACTTCATCGTTAAGGCGGTGGTGAATATGACTGCGCTGATGGTGTTCAACGTGGGCCGTCCCAAGATGACGTTGTATGCGGATGGTCTGTTGACTACTAAGAACTTCACCTTCTCCGTTCTTACAGCAGGTTCGCGTCCTATTGTCAGGTGGAGGGAAACATAGCCATCAGGGGTGACTGTTTCCCCGGAAAAGTTCACGAGGTCCTTGGTGTAGTGTTCGAGGTCAGAGTTTTTTAGGCCCAGTTGGTCAAAGCAGCTTCTGAAGATTATGTCTGCTGAACTTTTCCTGGTCCAACAGCACCCTCCTGACTTTCGCGTTCACTAAGGTTGCAGAAATTACCATCGGGTCGTCGTGCGTTGGGGTGGTATGCCTGAAGTCTTCTCTAGTGAACGTGATATCAGGGAGGTTTCGATGTTCTCGAGATTTGTTCCTCGTTTATCTTTCTAATTGTAGCACCTCTTGCAGGTGTGTTTTTTTTTTGGCTAATCTGGTGGATCCTCCTACGGCAAATCTACCTGCAATGGTGTTGATGATTCTGGTTGGTTCGGTCCTTCTGTCTCTTCTATTTTTGGGGTGGTCCTCCCTTCTTCTGTTGTCTCTGTTTTACCTAGCGTACGGTCTTCGCTCGGCGTCTCTGGACTCGAATTTGCGCTTTCTTTCCTAGACGACGTACCTCTCAAGTCTTCCTCCGCAGACCCAAGATTCTATCTCGTCCTTTAGGTCTACGCAGTCTTTTGTGTTATGCCTGTAGCAGTGGTGGAATGCGCAGTATGTGGAGGTGTCTGCTCCTGGCTGTGACCTGGTGGGTTTTGGTTTTGGGAACCCATCCTTGTGCTGCAGCTCCTTGTACAGTAAGGTCAGGGACACGTTCAGGGGGCGTAATTTGTGTAATGCCCCTCTTTTCCTATTCGCGGACGGGCGCGGTCAATGTGAGCTGGCTGGGTAAACTTTCTCTTCGGATCAGCTCCGTCCCACGGTACATCGCAGAAGGAGTCGCTCTTGATAGCTTGCATCCCTTCTTCCTGGTAGAGATATTCCTCCGCATGTTCTTGGATCTCGATCAGGCTCCACGGAGTTCGTTTGGATAGGTTCTTGGCGAATGAGCTGTTTTTTTGAGGTCGTTGGTGAGTCACATGAGCACGACTTGTGGTTGTAGGTCTTCCACCTAGGTGCATTCTTCATAGAACCGATCAAGGTATTGTCGGAGGGATTCCTCTCCGCGCTGGATTACGCCCGCTTTGTTCGCCTAGTGGTGAAGTTGGCTAGAAAGCGTTCAACTAAGTCGTTGAAGCACTGGATGCACTTTGGTCGGAGCGCATTGAACCATACTAATGCACCTTTCCTTAGGGTCAAAGGGAAAGACTTGCATTGGATGGCATCAGAGGCTCCATCTAGTATCACGCGATGTTCAAAAGCATCCAGATGCCGGGGATCAGAGGTTCCATCGTATGGCTCCCTGTCAGTGGGTGGACGAAATCCTGGTGGTGGCACGGTGTTGAGGATTTCGTCGACGAAATGGTGAGTATCTTTTCCTTTCGTCCTCCTCGGGACTGGTCGTATTCTCCCCGCAGTTTGGTTTCCTTCCGCGAACTTTATGTATGCAGATTCTTGTTCTTCCTCATATAGCGATGCTCGGCTTTGGCCACCATCGCGGTTACTATCGTCGTTGTGGCGTTGGGTGTAACACCCCTACTTTCAGTCTACGTGATCGTCGTAACACTGATTATAGGGTTGTTATCTTCATTGGTTGGGTTCCTATTAGCCCCTACTTTTCACTTTGCAGATATTGATTACGCAAAAATATGGACCGTTTTGAAAACCGTTCTCGTACTGTATCAGTTTTAAACTAGGAGTCGTGCGTGATCAAGGAAGCATATATATATATATACATACATGCAAACGCTGACGTATATGGCAGTTAAGGTGATAATATGCCAGGAAGAGTATAAATATACATATAAGTACAACTAAGGTCCAACATGTAATTACACATTACTTACTAATAAGTAGTTAAACAAAAGTTACCACAGTCGTAGATCATTACACAAAATATCTATCGTTCTAACGCAAACATCATCACCTTGCTCCGGTCCTGGAACCGTACTGCCACAGCCGTCCGTCGCCTACCACGCATCTTGCTCGTCGATCCGTTCGCCTTGCACACCTGGACCCATAAGGAGTGGGGTTGAGAACTCTTCGTCCTCAGTTGGAGTCCCTAGCGTTACCTATCATTTCATTATTCCGTTATCTTCCAGGCCACTCAGGAGATCTCTAGGTGTTCATGCATACTAAGTCCCTACTGATTATTATCTTTGTCTAGGTCCTGAATGACTTTATCTACTTTACTGGGTGATCGGGGGATCTAGTCTGTCTTATCTAGGTTCTCGTGCTTATTAACTTCCTTCGCGTATATACATAGGCCATCTCGAGCATTCTCTTGACGGTACTTACTTAACACACAGACTTACATACAATTACTCATCATATACTTATGCATCACATATTCATTCATCACATATTCATTTATCATATGTCTTATGCATGGGGGAAACTGGGGGTCTCTTACGCATACCGGCTTTCCCGGGTTAGCGTCCTTCTTCTCATTCTTTATCATTTTTGTCATCACGAGTCCTTCCACTCTTGTAACCGTGGCCTTCCGGTTACAACCTGCTTCTAACTCCATATTGATGACGACCAGGCAGCGCTCTAACGCACATCAATAGAGATAACTATCCACCTAGTGGGATGGCGAGGGGTTGGCCCTTGCAACGTAACCAAGCGTGGACTCACTTATCATCACCATTTCATCATCATCATAACTTAGGTGTGACGTCACCATTTCTCATTCATCATTTCTTTATTTCATTCTTTTTCATTCTTTCTTTTCATTAACCAATCCACCTTGCAGGATTGGTGAGGGGCTTGTCCGTAGACGTGCCAAGAGAGGGATTTCCTATCATATAACTACATACTGACTGCTAAGGCATACNTCATTCTTTTTCATTCTTTCTTTTCATTAACCAATCCACCTTGCAGGATTGGTGAGGGGCTTGTCCGTAGACGTGCCAAGAGAGGGATTTCCTATCATATAACTACATACTGACTGCTAAGACATACCAAATCCTTTTGTCCGGAATCCTTCTTCAAATATCATAATTTCCTAGAATTCAATTATGTTCTTCTTATAACATTAGGTGATGACATCTAGTTATCTACAGTCGTCCTAACACGTAATGACGGCCGAGTCCTCATGATGCATGTTATAATCACAACACATGAATTCTTTGAAGTATGTTAAAGCGTAGAATAATCGTATGAGTATTACATACTAAAAATAAATATTTATAATAAGAGTATCTTAACCACAGAATTTGATCAAATAGTAATAATTAACGTCATAAATCTTTTATTGTAAATACAGAAGCCTATGGATATCTAGTGAATAAAAATAGAAGTCAGTTTAATTATGTAGTCCACGTTATATATTAAATAAACTAAAAAGAGCTCAAATGTATAATAAATTTCGTAATCAATAATAACTCAACGAATAGTCAATAACAATATAATTATAATATACATAAATCAATAATTTCTAACACAAATTGAATAAGTAAACATTTACGTTAAATACATTGAAATAGAATTTGATAAATATAGGCATGGAGTGTTCAATTTTTGTGGTGCTGAGCATAAATTCAATTGCTAAATTTATTTGGTGAAAATAAAGAATAATTATTGTCATAGATTACTTGGCAACATGTACATTAGTTGATGTGTCCATGGGAAGCCTCTTTGTTTCAATTGGTCTGAAGATGAAGGCTTTTGACCATGGAAGTATGTGTTTTATTATTTAACAATTAGTTAAACTATTAATATTTACAAAGTTATATTTTTTTAACTTTAAAATTATGACAAATCGCTCAAGCATCATAATAAACATATTTTTAGCATAAAATTTACTAAGTTGGTTTTTCACATATCATACATATAACACATAAAATTCATCAAGGAGATGAATAAGTCAGGATTACTCACAAATATAGTTTTATTTTTCTAACCTCAAAAATGCCTAAAATCATCTATGTCTCATAGTAAACATATTTTTAATACACTTTAACAAAACCCACCAGAGTTGATTAAATTTATATAGACTTTAAATATTTTGTTATCACTTATACTTTCATAGAATATGTCTACAATTAATGACTTGTAGCCCTTCATTATAACTACACATTTATTGCAATACACAATATCTACAATTGAAGCATCCAGCTTTAGTTATAAAATATACTAATCATAATATTGCTCTTATAGTCTACTCTTACTCTACCACAGTATTCTTACCCCGAGTTCTTTTTCATTATGTCCCAATAAGTTTAATATAATATATGTTTATTATAAAATAACGTAGCTGCATACATTATAGCTACACCACGTAACTCAACTGCATATAAGCATTAATCTCAAATGTAATTATAGGTGCAGTTTCTTTTTTAAACATTAATTTCGTAAGTTTTCCATGTTATGAGGCATTCTCACACAGATCTAACTAGTACAGTTATATTTTTCTAACATCAAAACTACTCAACATCATTTTCACAACTTAATCTCTATATTTTTCACATAACATCTATTAAATCAGTTTTTCATATATAAGCACATAAAATAACATAAATATCCACATAGACAGTGGGCATAGGGTTACCCACCTCCAAATTCAGTTTGGAAACGGTAGAAGTGAAAAGGAAAATTCCCTGAGTACTTCCATGACGATCCTGCTACTTTTTCGGCGTCTGACAACATAACAGCAGTACACAACCGGACCAACAAAGAAAAAGAACGAAGCAGCAAAGAAGCAAGAATTGCTTCAGGAAGAAAAAATGAAAGTAATTGGCATCAGGGGCTGGCTTTTTATAGCCAAAATTTTGGCCCTTAAAAAAAAGAAAAAGAAAATAAAGAAAAGGATAATTTTACATTTAATGCATTAAATGCATTAAATGTAAAATTGCCATTTCCTCAGCCTGTTTCCGTTTCGATCACGTTTCGTTGTTCGTTTGTGTACGGATATCCTAAAAATATTCCGAACACATATTTGCGATCTACTAATTTTTTGGTCATAATGGTATGTCAGGTTAAGGTATTCGTGAATATTTTTCCGTGAGAGTATATTTTACGGATACCTTTGGGACCTGACGAGATTTTCGATTTGGCCAAAAATTGGCACGGACCTTGCGGCATCCCGCAAGACCATGAAACAAGTATTTCGACTGGCGTTTGAAAGAGATAAGTCTTATAAATAATTTTTTTCCAATCCAAATAATCGTCCTTAATGTAATTTTAATTAAGCAAAATTAGGATTTAAGCGAAATCTTCAAAAGGGAAAAATTCGGGATGTTACATTGGGAGTTTCAGATCACGTGTCATTGCTTCCGTTCTGCGTCTCTTTTGGCCTTTTTCGCTGCTTCGCGGAGTTCTCGTTGAATCCTTCGCTCCTCGTTTGCTTGTGCTTATTGTTGTAGGGCAGCTTCTAGACGAGCAATTTTTTCCGCCTGGGTTCTGACCACGTTAGCAACGTTAGGTGGAGGTGGTCGCTTANTTTCGCTGCTTCGCGGAGTTCTCGTTGAATCCTTCGCTCCTCGTTTGCTTGTGCTTATTGTTGTAGGGCAGCTTCTAGACGAGCAATTTTTTCCGCCTGGGTTCTGACCACGTTAGCAACGATAGGTGGAGGTGGTGGCTTATTGTGGACGGATTGACGTCGGGCATGCGGTGCGCTGCGCGGAGGAGGAGGAATTGGCTCGAGTGATGGAGTGCTGAGAGGTGGTGATGCCATAGGAGATGGCGATAGTGGGGGTTGCTGGGGAAGAGGGGCCTTGGAGCTCACGGGTATAGACCCGTGGGTTTCCCTGGAGTTGACCAGACGGTAGGTCTTTCTGGTGTTCTTCGGAGGCATGATAATAGTGATGATCGATTGGCTGCAAGGATGCTTAAGGTCCGGGAGGAAAACGTGGGGTGTCGTGAAAGAGACTCCCCATAGATGGTTCCAATGTACCGAAGTATGATCCTCGGTCCACATACTGGATCTTGGAGCTCCTCTCTGACGATGGGTCTTGATCTCGAACGTGGCATGGGTACCTGCAAGGACTCCTACGCTCAAGTAAGTAACTGAGTAAGGTGGCTGAGTAAGCTAGAATGAGTTGGGTTTCGTACCTGGGGTGCTGTTTATTAAATACCCGCGTGTTGAGAGTATTCTTCCGCGTAGGGCGATGGGAGGAGGATATCTTAGACCGCGTTATCTAGGCGAGAGTATCTTGGGCCCACTTTATCTCCTAGGGGGTGTCAGTCATGGTCGTTTATCTTATCTGGGAGAGTATCTCGGGCTACTATCTCGTTATCTTGCTAGGGGGATGACTTGTCGGGTCGGGTTGACTCGCGGACGCTTGGACAAGGGTCTTTAGAGTGGGCCTTTGTGGTCTGGGCTTCTGGAATGGGCATTTATGGTCCAGTCCGTAACGTCCAAAATAGTTGTGATGAAACTCAAAACGACGTCGTATTAGATATAGGGACCATGTTAAGAAAAACGATTTTTTTTTTCAAGGAGTAATGTTGGTAACCTCTTTATCTCCATCCATTTCTAGTTCCTCCTCCACCACTACAACTTGACCCCATATCCACCACCACTACTGCACTCCCACAACCATCATACTTTGCTAAATCAAACCAACAAAATAGAAGCTAAAATAACAAAATCCATAAGAAAACCCTAAAATTCAAAGGCAGTGAGGGAGAGGAGGAAGAGGCTTATGAGGTTGTTGGGTTTGGCCGAGGTTGGTTGTTGGGGTTTTGATGGTGAGGACAGTGCATGATGGCTATGGAAATGGTAGGTGTGAGGTGGTGGAAGTTGAGATGGATATGGTGGAGGTGGTGCTAGCGGGTAAAGGTGGTGGGGTGGGGGGGGGGGCGGAAGAAAAATTTGAGTGGTGGTGGTTGTGAGGTGTTGGAGTGGGGGAGTGGGTGGGTTGTACGGATGGAGGAGAAATGGGCTTGGTGGGATGACTGTAGGTGGTGGTGGAGGAGGAAAAGGAAAATGGCATTACGGAGGTTGTCCAAGTTGGTCTTTGAAAAATTGTTTTTCCCAACCTGATCATTGTGTCTAATACGACATCGTTTTGATTGTGCCAAAAATGACATTGTTTTGAGTTCCGTCATGGCTATTTTGGGCAACTAATATAAGCAATCTCCAAATTTTATAAGGACCAATGAAGCACTAAAAATGTTTTAGGGACCAACCTGGGCATCAAGGACATTTCTTGGGACCAACTTGGGTATTAACTATTTCTTTTTTGGTATTAAGGGTGCACTCGCTAAACTGAGCTTCTTCAACACAAAAGTCTTTCTCCCACCTATTGTTAGTGAAATGAAGAATCTCAAAGTGGAGGAAGACGAAGCAATGGTCTCTCATACTTCAAGCATCTGTGACTCGGTTAGACACAAGCCCAATAAGCTTTTAACAAACCATGCCATGAAACAATGATTTTATGGAGATCAATGAGTATGGTAATGATAGATATCAATTGTAATTGTGATTCATCCATCCAACTAACTAGAGACAATGAAGACAAAGAAAATCAAATAAGATAGAGTACAAAAAATCAGCACCATCTAATCAAAGAGAATCAAATATCCTAGAAAGCAAATAGAATCAATTAGACAAGCAATTGCAAGTGAAAGGTACAAAGCAGGGTGAAATGAAAGGTAAGGAATCCAATGGTTAATTAATAATGCTACGTTCTCTGATTGACACAACCCAAACAAGATAAAATTAAACCACAAACCACAAATACCTTAAGAAATACTCGCGTAGGCATAACATGTCAGCAAGTAGATATATGGACAAGCTTCGTGCGTACAAAAGAAAAGTCAGCAGTAGTGTATATTCTGAAACAAATAATTATGCAACTAAGAGTCAAGATACTTGAAATTCTCCCAATATTTGGAATTGCTTGAAGGAAATCCTCTAGCATTTTGTGAATTTATAGAGTAGTAAAACAATTCAAATATGGTCAAAATTCTAATAAAGCTAAAGTTTCAGGATAAGAGTATTATCCATAATCTGTTAATAACCAACAAAGACAAAGGTTATGGAGAAAATTCTTTGGACATACTCAACACATGTACATCACCATCATATTCATAAACACGGAAGCCCAAGATTTTCAATTCAACTATGGTGACAATGTCACAATGCTAGGAACAAAACGTGTCAAAAGCTCCATGAAAGGAACCTTTAATCACATTGAGGGGAAGGAAAAAACAACAAAATTTTCCTAAGCACAGAGATCCAAGGTATAAAGAAAATCAAAATCAAACTTGAGACAGAAAAAGATCTCAACACAACATAGAAAAAAGAGAAACCAAACGCGTATACAACGATCTTTCAGTATTCTAGGGAGATGAGCACAAATGTGGAAACGGAAACAACAACAACTAAGCATTGTCTCACTACGTGGAGTTGGCTATGGAAACTGAAACAAGGACCAAAAAAGCGTAAGACTAAGGCCATGCTTGTTTTTTTACTTTCTTTTCTTGTTTTCGATCTATTTACACTATTTACTTCAAAAAACCTTTAAAAAATATAAAACAGAAACTAAACAGATCTTAAATTCTAGACTGATCAAACCTGTATTTCATTACTAGAAAATCAGTATTTAGCAATAGAAAAAACCCGTCGCAAAAGCTTGAATTCCGTCGCTAAAAAGAAAATAGCAAGGGATATTTTTGTCGCTAATGTCATTGCAAATTTGTTCCTACCTAAAATTTTGGTCACGAAAGTCATTCCTTCACAAACTATAGCAACAGAAATTCCGTTGCTAATTTTGTTTGTTGGTAGTCGCCACAAGATTAATCCCATCACTATCCATCTAATTAGATTCTACATAGCAATGGAATTTTTTGTCACTATCCGTTGCTAATTTGATTCTACAAAGCAACAAAATGTTGTCGCTATGCAGCAACCAATAACATCTATGAACAAAGCTCGGGTTATCTTGGCCATGTGCATAATATACATGGATCCTTTCTTCATTATCAACCTAATTGAAGGGTAAAAAAAAGAAGTAAGAGAAAGGTGCAAGTTAAGTGGAATAGCATTTTCCAGAAACTCTCTTTAGGGAAGACTACGAATGGTGTGGGAGAGGAATTAAGTAACGAAAAACAAACATTTGGGAAGATGAAACTTTCTCAATGTTTGTTGACAATCTCCCAGTGAAGGTGAAACACAAGTGCCTGTGGAAGGCGTTTGGATATTGTGGTAAAGTGGTAGATGCCTTTGTATGCTAGTGAAAGAAGCTGCTTTCAGAAGGAAAAAGGTTGGACAAGTCAGAAACCAAACCTATTCACCTTTGAAAGGAATTTACGTAGGTAATAATTATTGGGAAATGATGGAGGTAGGAGGGACCATTTTTGAATGGGTGAACAGTCCCACCCTCCTTCTTTAGTGTAAGACAACACAAATTCTTAGGAATCCAAGATAACCCTTTTGCCTCTCTTTCTCTCAACATCTTCCTGTGTCACTCCTCCACAACCTGTTTTGCTTCTCTTGCTTTCTACCAGTCATTGCTCATAATTGCTTGGCTCAGTTCACCCAAAACAAGGCTTGATTCGGTTGCCCATACACTCTGATCAGCAAGAGAAATCTCACATCACATTTAAGGAAATCACATCACCTTTTAAATGAACAAAAACATTTAAATATAGCATTTTTCAATTTTAGTATTTCAATACAACATATGTAATTCGTACATTATCCTTTGCAATACCAAATACAATGCATCTTTCACATAAACATACACAACATTTTTTCATTTAGGAAGATGCGTACCTCGATACTTACCCATTCCTATAAGACTATGTCTATACAAAGCCATGTTTAGATAATATTTCTATTTTGATACATCACCGTTAGGTGACAAGTGAGTTCAAAAATTTACAAAGCAAAAGAAACACATTATTTTCGTCTTCAAGGCCATCTATTTAACCCACCAGAGGTAATTGAATTATCCCACAATATTATCATGGGTCAGACGATTAATCAAATTATCTCGTCATAATTTCAAGGGTCATACAGCCTTCAAATTTTCGGTAATAATTTCACGGGTCATCGAATTGTCCCTCCATATTAGATTATCCTCAATGCCATTTTTTTAACCCACCACAGGTCATTGAATTATCCTACCATATATTATATGGTCCTCCATGCCATCTATTTAACCCACCACAGGTCATTGAATTATTCCACAATATTATCTCTGGTCGGACGAGTAATCAAATTATCTCGTCATAATTTCAAGTGTCATAGGGCCATCAAATTTCTGACAATAATTTCACGGATCATCGATTTATCCTACCATATACTAGATAGTCCCCCATGCCATCTATTTAACCCACCACAGGTCATTCAATTATCTCACAATATTATCTCCGGTCAGACGAGTAATCAAATTATCTCGTCATAATTTCAACTGTCATAGGAGCCATCAAATTTCCTACAATAATTTCACGGTTCATCGAATTATCCCACCATATATTAGATGGT
>QANU01115856.1:0-11243 GCA_003254905.1 Nissolia schottii | reverse complement strand
AAGAGTATCTTGGGCAAACCAAATTACACCTTCCAGAGGAAGCTGTCCCCAAGGGAAATGGATGAACACCGAGCAAAGAACTTGTGCTACTTCTGCCACGAGAAATACACGCCTAATCACAACTGCCCCCAACGGAAGAAGATCCAGGTGTTCTTCATGGAAACGGACGAGGAGGAAGGGGAGGATGATACCCCTGCTGAATCTGAGTACGAACCGGACATATGTTCAGGGGAGGGGAACCCCATGGTTTCGCTGAATGCGATCCATGGAGAGTCCACTCAGCCTATGATGCGGATAACGGGGTGGATTGGGAAGCGACGCATCTTTGTGCTCATTGACACGGGCAGCACACATAATTTCATCAACAAGAAGCTGTGCCAGGAGGGAGTGGGATCACTACGACCAATGGCACCGGTCCGGATTGCTGTGGCGGATGGGGGCCTAATCCAAGGAGAAGGGTGCTGTGAGAACATCCGTTGGTCGATGCAAGGGTATGAATTTCTGACTTCTGCTATTGCTATCCCTTTAAGTAGCTGTGATCTTATACTAGGAATGCAGTGGCTAAAACAATGGGGAACCATCACTTGGGATTTCAAGAATCTAGTTATGGAATTTAACATGGGGGAAAAAAGGGTGCAGTTGACCGCTATTAAAAGTGCAGCCAATAAAATGGTGAAGGCTGCCAAGTTGAATAACATGATGCTGGAGGATAAATTTTGTTTCATGCTGCATATTATACCCTGTTTTAAGGACATAACCTGCTGTACTGTGCGTGCCGAAGAGGATGAGAACATGCAGGTGGAGCAGCAAAAGTTGGCAGTCCTGGAGGAATTTCAGGACATTTTTGAGGAGCCAAAGCAGTTGCCACCATTCCGAGGGGTTCATGACCATAAGATAGTGTTGAAGGAAGGCTCTAATCCCACAGCTATGCGACCCTATCGTTACCCCCCAGCACAAAAGGATATCATTGACAAGATGGTTAAAGAATTGCTGGATTCAGGCGTCATTCAGCACAGCTCGTCCCCCTTTGCCTCCCCTATTGTGCTAGTGAAGAAAAAAGATGGAAGTTGGCGGATGTGTGTCGATTATCGCCGATTGAATGACATGACCATCAAGGCCAAGTTTCCGATTCCCTTGGTGGAGGATTTGCTCGATGAATTAGGAGGTGCCAAGATTTTCTCCAAGCTCGATTTCAGGTCGGGGTACCACCAAATCCGTATGAGGCCAGAAGATATCGAGAAAACGGCGTTCCAAACTCATGCCGGGCAGTATCAATATGTGGTCATGCCTTTTGGGCTGTCAAATGCGCCATCCACTTTCCAAGGTGCTATGAATTTTTTCTTTGCTCCCTTACTTCGAAAGTGTGTTCTCATTTTTTTTGATGATATCCTAGTATATAGTACCTGTTTGGAGGATCATGTGCTGCACCTTAAGCAGGTTTTTACAATTTTGAGGGCTAACAATTTCTTTGCCAAGCGGAGCAAGTGTGCGTTTTTCACTCCGACAATAGAGTACTTGGGTCATTTTATTTCAGCAGCTGGGGTGACTACGGACCCTGCCAAAGTTAATGCTGTCCAAGCGTGGCCTAACCCGCAGACCATTAAGCAGTTGCGGGGATTCTTGGGTCTCACAGGGTACTATAGGCGTTTCATCCGCAATTACAGCATCATAGCCTCTCCGCTCATCGATATGTTGAGAAAAGATGCGTTTGTGTGGACAGCTGCAGCTACAGCTGCGTTTCAGGAGCTGAAACAGGCGTTGGTGACAGCACCTGTTCTTGCCATTCCCGATTTGGCCAAACCGTTCGTCGTGGAGACCGATGCTTCAAGCACAGGTATAGGGGCTGTGTTGATGCAGGAACAGCACCCTGTTGCTTTCATTAGCAAAATTTTATCACCCAAGAATCGGCTGCTATCCGTGTATGACAGGGAGTTATTGGCTTTGGTCCATGCTGTCTCCAAATGGCACCAATACCTCTCAGTTCAGACCTTTACCATCCGTACGGATCAGCAGAGCCTTAAGTTCTTGTTGGAGCAACGGTTGTCGACCCCGGCGCAATATCGGTGGGTCACCAAGCTGATGGGGCTGTCCTACACTATTCAGTATAAGAAGGGGGCTGAAAATGTAGCGGCTGACTCCTTGTCGCGAGCCTCTCACGGGGAGCTACTCCATATGGCGGTTTCCCAAGTGTCCTCGGAACTATGGGCTCTCCTATTGCAGGCGTATCAAAATGATATACACATACAGCAGCTGAAATCAGCTATTCTAGCGGCCCCGGATCAGCATCGACACTACAGGGTGGTGGATGGGTTAATTTTCAAAGGACATAGGCTGCTGGTTCCTAGGGACAAGGCTGTGAGGGATTTAATCCTGCAGTGGTTGCACATGTCTCATCAAGGAGGGCACTCAGGCATTCGGGCCTCGATTCACCGGATAAAAGCTATGTTTCATTGGAAAGGCCTCAGCAGGGATGTCACTCAGTTCATCCAAGGGTGTGAGACCTGCCTCCGCTGCAAGTATGAAACCGTGGCCACACCTGGCTTGCTGCAGCCGTTGCCGATTCCGGAGGGAGTGTGGCTTAGCATATCGATGGATTTTATTGAGAGTTTGCCAAAATCGGAGGGGCAGGATACGATATGGGTCGTTGTGGACCGCTTAAGCAAATATGCCCACTTTATTGCGTTATCTCACCCTTTTATAGCCTCTCATTTAGCTGATGTTTTCATCCAGGACATCTACAAATTACACGGCGCCCCTGCTAATATTGTTAGCGATCGCGACCCTCTGTTCACAAGCAATTTCTGGACCATTTTTTTACAGCAGCTGGGGGTATCGCAGCACCTGTCCACAGCATACCACCCTCAGTCGGATGGCCAAACTGAGGTTTTAAATCGCTGTCTGCAACACTACCTGCGTGCTATGTGTTGGCAGAAACCCAAGGAGTGGCACAAGTGGCTTCCAATGGCCGAATGGTGGTATAACACCACCTTCCACTCTGCAATCCAAGCTACACCATACGAGGTGCTGTATGGGCAGCCTCCCCCTATTCACCTCCCATATTTTCCGCAGAGCACTCCGGTTGAAGCAGTGGACCGAAGCTTTGTTGCCCGTGAAGCCATGCTGCGGAAGCTGAAAGAGAATTTAGGTGCTGCCCAGGCGCGGATGAAAAGGTTGGCAGATAGGCACCGGACGGAGCGGGTGTTCAAGGAGGGGGAATGGGTATTTTTGAAGCTCCAACCATATAGACAGCAGTCCACGCAGCACCGCGCCTCCGAGAAGCTGTCACCCCGTTATTTTGGCCCCTACCAGATCCTCCGCAAGGTTGGGGAGGTTGCATACACCTTGAAGCTGCCAGTGGACTCTAAGATTCACCCCACGTTCCATGTTTCGCTCCTTAAGCCGTGCCGGAACCCGGCTATTCAGCTGCGAGCTCTTCCACAAGAATGGGGCCATTTGGATACCCCTAAGGAGCCGTGGAAGATTCTGCAACGCCGCATGGTGCAGCGGCGTCACCATGCCATTACCGAAGTGTTGGTGCAATGGAAGGGAGAGTTAGAAGAGGAAGCTACTTGGGAAGTCCTATATGACCTCAAGAAAATGTACCCAGCCTTTGTGATTCCTTGAGGACAAGGAAATGCTTAAGGGGGGGGGATATGATGCACATGTAATTGATAGGGTGGGAAAAATAGTTAGTTAGGCAGCTATAACTGAATAACAGCTGGCATTGTAACTGATTTGCTGTTATATAGTGCTTGTAAGCAGAAGGCATACTCATTGATTGGAATATACACTTCTCATTCTCATTCTCTGCTCTCTATCCCTCTCTGTTCTCTCTATTCCCCCTTTCTATCCTAACACAATGTAAGCATGAAATTTAGTTTTTAGCACTCATGAATTTACTGTAATTGGCTGCTATTTTGAAAGCATTCTACAAAATTCGGACAGCAACAAACAAACTGATAATATATTCTTGTATGGAATTTGAAAATGACCCCTTCTGTTGCTTGACACGATGGCATGCCATGTTTTATCGTAACATGAGCTAAAACATGAGCTTACCCATTTCCAAAATCATTGAATGATCATCATACATGATGCAATGGCCCTTATCCATTGAATATGACCGAGAGATGTTTCAACTGTGTAGTATTTTTTGGTTTGCATTCATGTTTTATTTATTTTTTAATTTTCAAATTAACACCATTCCTTAATGTTTCACTTCATTGGATAAAATGTGATTCATGATTAACTACCTTTATTAATACATATTCCATTGGGAATTTTTCAGTATGCTTTTGTCTGCTTTGCTGAAAAGAAAGGCTGAAGGGTATTTCCCTGAAGAAAAAGTTTTAGACGAGGAGTTTGAGCTTGTCCACAATGCTATTTTTACTGATCCAGATGATCAGAGTGGCTGGTTTTATCATCTTTGGCTTATTGATCAAACAGTGAAAACTGATGATCCCCTACTTGTTTCGTCTTGGCCTTCCCACGGATCTAGTATAGTGCTAAAGGGGAACAAGGGCCTTCAAGGTGGTGATTTGTTTCTGTTAACTAATGCACTATCAAACATTGGAATACTTCCAGTCATTCTGTATTTCAATCAAGCCGTTGAGGGTGTAAACTCATCCACAGTCACTGTTAAATCTGAACTTCCAAAGGAGGATCTTGTTTGGAAACCACTTTCAACAAACAACTCAAACACTGCTCAAGTTTGGGTTGTGTATCTGAGCCTTGGAAATGTGGAGCTCCAACCTTCGAAAACTTACCCTGTAGAGATCAACCTTGGATATTCTGAGGGTATTGTATCTTCGAGTGGATATCACTATGGCATTCCTTCCCAAATTGCCTTCAAAGTGTCTGTACAGACAGCTCTTACTGAACCTACTGAAGGACAGGGTGCAAAAATGACTTCATGGGAGGAAAAAGATTTCCAAAAAGTTGAGCACTTTCAGGAGTCTTTTGCTGATCAACTAAATGCCAAAAATCTCCATATTCCAACAACTTCCTTTTGGTGTGCAGAGGAAATTGCAGAAGAAATAACTAAGTTTCGGGATTTATTATCAGAGTTTGACTGGTACAATTGGTTTTTGAATTATGACTTTATGATTTGAAAATTCCATCTTCTAAGTTCTTTAACCATGTTTTCCTGTTTTATTTCTAAATATCATGCCATTATATTTTGTAGTAAAATTGGAAAGCTTACACTTGCAAGACTATTGACTGCTCTTGATTCATTATCATCATCACATGACAAAAGAATACTTCATTCTGAAGAAGTTCTTCAACTTTATGCTGATCTGATGAAGTTGGATCCAACACATTCTTTGTACTACAAGGATGAGCATAGCCAGATATTAATTAAGCAGGTACTATACTCTTCTCAGTGTTAAATGTCTACCAAAAGCATGATTCCATATACCCGTCTCTGTTTTTGACAATGATGTCAGGTACTTATGTACATTTCAGTAAGTATAAATTACCTATGACAGCCAGCTATAATAACTGAACCTTTCATAATTTCATTTCATATATTCTCTCAGATGACTTTGTTTGCATTGGCTGTTTTCAACACAAAGCCTGACTAGAAATGTGGTTATTCAGGTTTTATGAGAGGATTTTCTAAGCTTCTCATTTTGGTCACTAGAGCAAAGAAAGTAGAAGCTGAATATTTTCAGAACCAAATTCACACTCAGCTTCTCAGATTGCATTACTTTCTTTTTCTACATTTAAAAAAATGTTTAATCAACTTGTTTTTCTATAAATTTGTTCTTCACTTCTGAAGCTTTCATGAGGCCAACATGTTGTATTCTTTTATTTACAACTAGCTTTATGTTATTGCAAATATTCTGTTCTTCCACAAATAATCATCTCTCTTTTTTCATGTTTTGATGATTCTGCAGATGACTTCAACTAGTGAATATTTATTACCATACTGCCACTATTATAAAGATGCAACAGAAACAATTACTCATGATGTCTGTCTCCGATTTCAAAATCTATCACTGTCAAGGATGGGATCCTTTGAGAATTTACTGTGGGTGAAAATGCTAGACCTTAGCCACAACGAACTTCAATCAATTGAAGGTATAATTTTCTTTTCTTAAAATTTCACTTTTCTTCATTTCCATCACCCAATACAACAACTATCAAGCCTTATCCCATCTAACTGGGGCAGCAACATGGATTACTATTGTGCTTGATCCTCTATCGTGTATGAAGCGCTAATTTTCTAGACTTGATTAAAATACTTATCTATGTTTTTCTTTCTTTTAACTTTCATGAGAGGATGTTTGGCAAACCACTACTCTTCTTCCCTCCCCTTTCTGTCAATGTTTCACTGACCAAACCAGAGTCTTTCCTGATGTTGCTTGAGCTAGGATAACCTTGAATCTATGTAGCTTTGGTCAACATATGACGTCAATGGCTGAATGAAAATTAATAAATTCACCTTAATGTTTTAGATATTTATGCTTCATGCAATATCTATTTACCCGACTATAGCATACAAAATAGAGCACTCCAGTTTATCATATAAAAGTGAATACTGACATGTTGTCTATACCTTTGGTTATATTATATCATTGGTTAACCACTGTATGGAAAATTCAGCTTTTGACATTGTATGTAAAGTTGGAAAGAAAATATCTCATACTGTATCTGTTAGCAGGGTTGGAGGCCATGCAACTTCTATCTCGCTTAAATTTGAGTAATAATAAGTTTGCTAGCTTTACTGCTCTGGGGCCTCTCAGATTGCTTAAGTCACTAAAAGTGTTGAATGTCTCATACAATGAGTTAGGCACTCACTCTATCGACACAAGAAGATACCTATGCTCTTCTCCTTTGTCTCATAATGAAGAATTTGCATGGGGACGATTTGAGAGCCTTAATGGTAGTATCAATGCAACAAACTTTTGGGAAGCTTTCTTGATATTTGATAGCTTAAATATGATAGAGTTAAGCGTAACAGGGAATGAAGTGGCTGATGAGAACTTCAGGTCATTTCTGGTCAAAGTTGTGCCTACACTCAAGTGGCTGGATGGCATAGAGTTATCTTGACCCAAAATTTTGGCTTTTGCGGATGTGGTTTTATCTTCTGGTATAATGTGACGATACTAGTTTCATTAAGGAATATTATTTACTCATTATTTGAACTTTTCTTGATAACGGCAGTTATATACTCTGTTTAGGTTTTGATCCGAGCTGGAATCAGGTGCTAGGCTGCTAGTACGGTTTCACATGTAATAGTGAGCAACATTTTTTAACTCCCTATGGGAATACCAAACTACATCTCATGGATGAGTGATACAATACAAGTCCTTTGTTCCAGTCTCACTGTTTTGCCTTAATCATGATGTAAAAGGCGCAGTGCAGTTTGTACTATGCTTAAACGAATGCAAGCTCTTAGGTAATCCTTGTTTTTCTTCTCCAATCAGTCCCAATTTATATAACTGGCGAGAGTTAGTCCTTACCGTTGTGAAGGACTGAAGTATCATTTTCGTGTAATTTATTTCTTGGTTATCCATGAAAATTATGTCCAAAAATTTACCTTACTTGCTATACCTATTTTATTTGGTATTTGTGGTTTTAGGCATATTCGTTCTCGCTGAGTGAATAAGAATATAAGGTAGCGAATGGAAATTTCTGGTATCACCGTGAAATATAAATATTTTAATATTCTTTTGCCCGTCGTTGACACGCTTCATACTTGCGGCTTAGAGATATGCAGATTCTGTAGGAAATTAGAACCCATACCAAACCAATTCGATGTCCTACCGTGGAGCGCCAAGAGATTGTGATTTTGTTGATGTTTTTAACTGAATTCTCTGCTATCAATTGGTCGTTGTGGAACTACATCATTAGTTATCTGATCAGCAGAATCAACTGAATCTCGTATCAAGAAAATTTTCCAACTTTTCAGAGTCTTCATCTTTGCTTTAAACCTCTCTTTTATATCTAATCTAACTGGTTATTAACTTTCATTTCACCCAGGTCAGTTTATGCTACAGTTTAACATGTCCAAGTCTTCTCTCTATTTAGGCACTTTAAAATAGATCAACCGGCGTCTTATTTCTGCAAAAAATAACATCTAATGCGAAGTGTGCATAGCTAGTATTATTGAGCACTATTTGCATAATCAAGCTCTTGTTATGGATAACACATCTTTTTCAAGACCAATCCAAGTCCAAGATTTTCTGATAATCAAAAGTTACAAATCAAGGTACAGAAGTAACCTAAAAATCTTAAATCTCAAAATTTCAAATCTTAACCCAACCTCTTGAGTGCTTCTTGAGCCGCACTCACCTGCGACTCCAGCTCAAGAGCTTCCTTATAAGCCTTCCTCGCTTCTTCCTCCATCTTCTTCTCCTCATAGCATTCTCCCAACATACGCCAACCTCTCGCGTTCTTCGGACTCAGCTTCACCGACTCGGTCAAATCGGCCAGCGCCGAGTCAACGCGGCCGCCGGCGCCGCGCTCGCTCACCGCCATCTTCAGCTCCGCCCTCTTCAGCAACGCGTCGCCCCTCTCCCCGTCGGCGAGCGACTTCGCCGCCAGCGGCGACAGCGCCGCGTCGATCGCGTCGAGCGCCGAGGTCCGAAACCCTTGCCGATCGAGAACCATGGCTTTCAGGAGGTATGACGCTGCGTCCTTCGGATCGAGCGCGATCGCTCGCTCTGCTTCGGCTAGGGCTTCGTTCGCGAGCGAATCGGATTTGGATCGGTTCTTGGAGGATCGGGCTTGGGCGAGGAGCTGAGCGCCTCGAACGAAGTGGCGCTTGGCTTGGACTCTGGTTCCGTTGCGGAAGCGGAGCTTGGCGAGGAGCCTCTGAGGGATGCCGTGCATGTAGAGGAACGTGAAGACCATGATGAGGACCATGGCGACTTGGAGGGCGATGTCGCGCACCATCGCTTGCTTCTCGGTTTCGTCCATTGAACGGTGAGTTCTCTTCCTCCGGCGTGGATCTGAGGTTTTTCCGGTGACGGAGGACTTGGGAGAGAAAAGGTACGTATTTCAATTATTTGTTAATTTGTTTGTGTGAGGAATTCTGAGTTCGGAGACTGAGAGTCGAATTTGACTTGAGCTGCAGCCGCCGTGTTGATTGGGTTTTTCTTTATTTTCTAATTTTTGTTTATTCGCTCCCTTAAAAACTACAAAAAAGAAAAAATTAAAGATTCTGTGTTCNTATAAGAACAAGATTAACGTATTATCATTAGACACAGACGTCTTGCGTCCATAATAGTTTTTTGTAGTAGTAAGTTTAAGTTTGGTTATTAAAAGTAGTTAATCACTTGTTTTTTAATCAAAATTTTGGATTTGAGTGTACCAAAAAAAATTTCTTTCGTAAATAAATCTACCTAACTAAGGCATATCATTTTAAATTTAGTGAATTACGGATAGTTTAGTCAGAGGACATAAAATTAAGACATAAATCGACCTAACTAAGGCTATATCATTTTAAATTTAGCGAATTACGGATAGTTTAGTCAGAGGATAAAAAATTAAGACATTAATTGACTATATGAAAAATCAAAATTGAAATATACAAAACGATGTAATGTAATTGCATTTTATTTATTTGATGTTTTTAACTTCCAAATATTCTCTATGACTAGATGGACACGTTAAATATTTAGCGTTAACTAACCTAAAGTTAAATCTACCTCATAATTATTTGTGTTATTGTGTATAAGAAAGTGTTCCTAACTTTTAACACTTTTCTTTGGATATTGTAGATTTGAAACAAGTTTTATATTATTAATTTATGTAAGAGATAAAATGAGATATGGAGGTAGGGGTGGGAATAGGCCTGCTTGTTTCAGTAAAAAGGTTAGGCCCAGGCTATTACGAAAGCCTATTAGGTCTGTCAAGTCGGTCTGTTTACTCATAAATGTTCATTTTCATTCACAATGCCTTATCCACTAAACTAGCATTACTTTTTGTAACATTTTATGCAATCATATTTATTAATATAATTTTATTATTTAATTTTTTTTAAAAGAAACCATAATCTAAAGAGTTCCTAGGACTCTCTCATACCACACTCTCATCTCATTTGAATAATGCGAGGGAGTTTTGTTGATATTTTCCTTTTTATTTTTTGTTAGTCAAATGCCATATATTCTGTTTATGATCTTACTATCACATACTAAACAAGAGAATTAGTGATATACATAACAAAGTTGAGTAAACCTTTTTAGGATATGGACTTTGGTTTCTTAATGATAAAATCAATGGATGAAAATTTGATTTTCCTCTCACATAAAGGATATTTACGTTGCTCAGGCTTGTCTTTTGATATGTTTTTTCATGGGCATACCCTAGCAGCTTGCAACTTTAGAGTTTCAGTTCTTTATTGAAATTGTCTTTTTGATTCATATTGAATCTATACACTCTTGCTTATTATATAGTAAATGTTATATATTCAATTAAACTCTCTTCCTTCTTTTAAGAAATACTTATATATATATATATATATTAGTTTTTTACTTTAGAATACTATTATATTAAAAAATTAAGTTATTAACAAAAATAGTACTTTGTTATAATTATTTTTGAAAAATTGAAAATTAAAAATTGTATATTTTATTTTATTTTAATATTTATTTTTTATTTTTCTATGATAAAAATACACAGGCAAGTCTATCACTAATATATGACATTTTACCAAAAAAAACAAAAAGAAAAATGCCAGCAAAGCTCTCACATTATTCAAATGAGATAAGAGTGTGAATGTGGGAGAGTCCTAGGAACTCTTTAGATTAGAGTTTATTTAAAAAGAAAAATTAAATAATAAAATTATATTAATAAATATGAATGCATAAAATATTGCAGAAAGTAATTTTAGTCTAATGGATAAGGTATTGCTCTGAATTAACAGGCCTACCTAACAAACTCCATGTCACGTTATTTTAACTGTTAGGTTAACCATTATACCATTATTCTCTTCGAAAAAAAAATGTTTAAAATATTTAACTTATCAACTTAAGTAAATTGATAAGTTGGTTGATAAATTAGAATTTTTAAAATTACTCGTTAGCTAAATATTGGAGAGATGAGTCGATCACTTAGCTCCAACAATGCAAATACTAATAATAAATAATGAAATAAATAAATAAAGGGGTGTTTATATATATATATATATATATTGGAAAAACATTGTATTAATATTGATATATAGGTGTTTTTGCACATTTACATTTGTATAGGCTAAGCCGGGTCATTGAAACCTGATTTTGTTTTTTTGC